>ML786083.1:422841-491313 GCA_009831015.1 Picea engelmannii | reverse complement strand
TTGAATATAACATAGGAAAATTGATCCAAGGCATGGTGTGTGAACATTGTTTGCAATTCTCTATTATGGTGTTTTCATAAGTGAATGAATGAATTTCGATACGAGTGAATGGAACTCTGAATGTTAGGATAAGTTACAATTGTTTCTCTTCTATTGAAGTAGTGCAAGGTGTGCACATAGAACACAAGGAGTGCGTTAACAAGATCTGTTTTGTTTCAGAAGCTTAGAAGAGATAACACGAAACTTTCCCTTTGCAAGGAGCGCAAAGAGACTGGTGCAAGGTGTGAATAGTCATCTGCAACAACCCAAAACCTTGCGTAAAGATCTAGTGCAAGGAGTGCACAGATATGAGATTTGACTAAGTGTCGAAGGGACTTTGCAAGAAGTCGAAGAACCAGAAAAGGAGAATGCTAGGAGGGCGAGAGGAATTTCTCTTTGAGAAATCCTTAGGATCTGAGTTATCGAATTCCTTGAAATTCAAGGAGTGTCCGGGAAGTCGAACTCTCCACGAGACCAAGCTCAGGAGGAATAACACTTTTCATAAGTGTTAACAAGATCCAAGAAACAGACTCTCACGAAGTACAAAGGTCGAATCCTTTGAATCCTTCGAAAAATCTTGTAAGTCTGAAGAAAGCATAAGCTCAGGGGGAAAGGTCTGGATCGTCCAATCAACATCCAGACAATGAGGAGGAGGTGCAGAGGAGGAAGGACCTCAGTCGTTCAGTTTGAGTGTAAGAGAATCGTAGCCATCCAATCAAGGTAAAATGCACTAGCATTAAAGCTTTGAAGGCACGCAGGAGGAACAAGGTCACAAAATTCTGAAATCATTGGGACCCTCCACCATCAAGGAGGACACTTGGAAAGAGATCAACGTTTCTCTAACTCGCGACTCAAAGGAGTCAAAGGTTGAGTTGGGATAACTCGCGAAACGTGAAATCATGACTTGATCTGAGCCTTCGATCAAAGAAAGCTCTGCACCGTCGATCTAGGGTCATCAAAATTTTGGATATCGGGGGAATGGAGGTACCAACACTCCTAGAGTTGCGAAACATGAAATCGCGATGCGCCTTTCACTCAAGAACATGGTCGTCGCCTGATCCGTAGGATCTTTTAAATGACTATGGTTGAGTTTTAATTTTGCATGCGTTAATTAACCATTTGAGAAACCTAGTGAAAGAATGAGGAAAGAAGAGGAATTATAACAACCATATACACATATGCAGATCTGAAATGAAAATATAAATAGCAAACCATAACACGCAGATTGATAACGGAGTTCGATACAACTTTGCCTACGTCTCCGGGCCTTTGTCTCTGTGGAGGAGGCTTCTTTATTTTTGTTCAAATGCTCAAAAGTACATCTCTGCAATGCCAAATGGCTACAAGACTGATCTAGTCATATTCATCTAGATCTCAAGAACCCTGCAAAGAAAATGGCACGCAAAATGGACGTTCGGAGCTCCTAGAAATGATCCGACAGCGTCTCCTCCTCAAAAGGTTCTCTGCATCAAAATGATTTTGGCTTGGCTTTTCTCCAGCATAACTTTTCTCTGACTGCTCTCTCATAGCCTCAAACAGGCCTGGTTTATATAGCTTTGAAGTTGGTTGCTCATCTCCAACTTCCTCCAAGAATTTGGGCTCAAAAAATGCCCAATATCCCCCAAAAATGGAGAGAATTAGCTAAAAATAGGCACAATAACAACTAAAAACCCAAACTTTAGGCATAAAACCCACTTCATAAAGTTTATTGGGCATAATCCCCCGAGCCCTGGGTGCGCGCACCTTCTGGAATGGTCATATGGGGGCCATGTATCCACGCGCTAGCCCAAAGGCTAAGCGTTGGCCCCCCTCTTCGCGCCCCAGCTCTGGGTTCTTTGGCTTTTGCACAGGCCCATGGCTCAACAAACAAACTCCCCGCGTGCCTGTCGGGTCGGCTTCAGGTCCTGTGGTAACCTCCCGGGATCCGGGGGCTATCCCTATCCACACACACAAATTCCCCACACGCCGTTGGTTACATGGTGTGGTCGCATGTTACGCCGAGGGTTGGGGCTAAGCCTTGGCCCTTTCCGCATCTGCCCAAACCTTTAACCAAACATAAATATTATTTTTGTCATTTGTATAATAAGAACCACCATGGGGGCGGGCGGTTAGCCTAGCCCCGCCAGTCCACTGCCCCGTCTATAGGTCGTGGGTTCGACCCCTGACGAGATACAAAACTTTTACACAACCACAAACCAATCACGCGGTCCCACGTGGCAGCCCACGACTGGGCCACGTGGCACCTTGCCAACCAACCAAAATATGCCGCGTGTCAATCGATGATTGGACCACCTATCAGAGCCATACTGCCACGTCAACTTGCCACACTGCCACCTATCATTCTGTGTGTCTGCCCTATCAGCCTGCCATGTCAGCTGCTGACATCACCCATGCCACGTGTCACCCTTACAGTGGTGACACATGTCACCTTCGGATAGGTCCAACTGTACGCCCGTACGTCAAAATCTGCCTACCATGTGTCGCTTCCTGGTGCTGCCACGTGTCATCTGCTGAAGATGCCACGTCATATGTATGGACCGTACGGTCTGCACAGTCAGCATGACACGTGGACTGTACGGACTGTACAGTCATTCCCTTTTTTTTTACCTGTTTGACTTTTCGGACAGAACGCGATATCTTCTCCATACGGAGCCCGTTTGACAAAGTAAATATACCACAAGAATCAGGAAGACGAGACAGACACAATGGCATAGGTTTCGTCGCATTCCGAGCACTTTCATTTTTGAGCATTTTTCAAGCCCTGTCAGGCTTCTGGAATTGATTTTGGATCACACCTCCCCACAAAAAGACCTTTTGGTCCCCAAAAGGTTATTGACCAGTCAACAAGCTCAGGATAGGCCACCCGACTTGTCCTCTGTCTCTGAACTCTGTCCTGTGCACCTGTCTCATCAAGATCAACTGTAACATAATCATGACAACTGACAGTATATTATTAGCCATTGCAACCCTGTTATATCTTACTGAAGCCACTATCATCCATGTAGAAAACATTGCTAATGAAAGCATAAAAAAGACGACTGCAAATGAACTGATATACTTTAGATATTTGCACGACATGAGCTTATCTTGAAGCAACTTATGATTGATTTTCCATTCAACAACCATGTATTGTTCTTGCTTAAGATCAATTACTTCATTTGAAACAATTAGTTGTTTATTGCTTGCTTGCACTGCCTTCGTTAATTGTTCCATTGTTTGAAGTGTTTTATTTACTTTAACACGATGAGCATGAACCACAAAATCATGACCTGCTTTAGTGAATTGATATTGATTCTTTGTTCTGTAGAAGCTTTCCTTACGATCATACATGTACGGACTACCTAAAACCATTCCACATTCTCTTAACGACACAACATTACAAGTTACTTCGTCCACATACTTCGATGAAATTGCAAATTTGATTGTGCACTGCTTTGTTATGTGCATCTGATGATGATTGCTTATCCATTTAAGTGTGTAAGGCTTATGATGAGTTTGTGTTTTTAACCCCAATTGCTTAACCAATTCTTCTGAGATTAGATTAGATTGAGATCCACTGTTGATTAATGTGTCTATATTAGTGTGTCGCATGATTACCCTTATATGAAACAACTTGCTTCTACAATCAATGTATTCACCAAATTTTCCTGTCCTACCAACCAATGAAATCTTTGACTCATCACCTGAATCCGATCCCAAGTCTGTGGGTTTTGATGTCGTTGCCACTGTTTGCGCTCCCTTCTTTTCTTTGAACCACTTTGGCCTCTTCTCGGGATGCAACTGCCAACATTTGTCCTCATCATGTCCCTCTTTCTTGCAATGCTTGTAAGTGGGCTTTCCTTACTTCTTTGTCACAACATTTGTATTCTTTCCATGCCTTTTCCTCTTGTCTTCTTTCTTTGAAAACGACGATTCCCCTAACACACCTACTTTTCCTGCTTCAATATACGTAGCTTGAACAGAAACCTCATCAAGGTTAGTGGGTCCAAACATGAAAACAATGTTTCTAATATGCGCAGGCAAACCTCCTATGTACTTCATAAGGGTTTCTTGTGTTTGCAAAGGGATGTCTAACATTAATGCCATTTTTCTAAATCCATCGGTGTATTCTTGCATTGTTTGTCCTTTTCTTAGTTTTAAAGATTGCCATTCAATTATTGCTTTTTCTTTATAACCCAAAGGATAAAATTGTTTCCTAAGTGCAGAAATGAAATCCTTCCATGATGGAAATACATTACCCACATGTTGTGTTCCTTTTTGTAGCTTGCTTTGCCACCAGATGAGAGTTGTACCTGCAAGTCTCAAAGATGCCAATTTAATTTGTGTGGCCTCATCCTTGATCTGTTGCACACTGCAGTATACCTCCATTTACCTGATCCAGTTATCAAGTTTTTCTGCATTTACTTCACCATCATATATGGGCAACTCAAATTTTACATCAAGTTTCAACAATGGCATTTCATGTTTATTCTTATGAACATTTTTCTTCTCATTAGATTTAGAACTTGAACTTGAAGAAGAAGGAGAAGAAGGAGGTGGTGATGGAGGTGAAGGAGGAATGTGAGGATGGTCCTCTTCCTCTTCACTTTTTCCTTTTGAAGAATTACCCAAAACTGGTCGCTTTCGTTCTAAATAATCTTCATACAAAACTGTCACCATCTCCGACATAGCATGGAATGTTTTCCAGAACTCTTTCTCATCTTGAGAAATCCCTTCTTCTGATGCCATCTTCTCGCTGTGAGAAGATATTTTTCTCAATCCAATTAATGGATTCTCTACAACAAGCTCGCCTTCACCACGCTATAGCTTTTCCCTGGTTAACATGCAAAACTCAAATCCAAACGTCAACTAGCTCTGATACCACTTGATCCGTAGGATCTTTTAAATGACTATGGTTGAGTTTTAATTTTGCATGCGTTAATTAACCATTTGAGAAACCTAGTGAAAGAATGAGGAAAGAAGAGGAATTATAACATCCATATACACATATGCAGATCTGAAATGAAAATATAAACAACAAACCATAACACGCAGATTGATAACGGAGTTCGGCACAACTTTGCCTACGTCTCCGGGCCTTTGTCTCTATGGGGGAGGCTTCTCTATTTCTGTTCAAATTCTCAAAAGTACATCGTTGTAATGCCAAATGGCTACAAGAATGATCTTTTCATGTTCACCTAGATCTCAAGAACCCTGCAAAGAAAATGGCATGCAAAACGGACGTCCGGAGCTCCCAGAAATGATCCGACAGCGTCTCCTCCTCAAAAGCTTCTCTACATCAAAATGACTTTGGCTTGGATTTTCTCCAGCATAACTCTGCTCTGACTACTCTCTCATAGCCTCAAACAAGCCTGGTTTATATAGCTTTGAAGTTGGTTTCTCATCTCCAACTTCCTCCAAGAATTTGGGCTCCAAAAATGCCCAATATCCCCCAAAAATGGAGAGAATCAACTAAAAATAGGCACAATAACAACTAAAAACCCAAAATTTAGGCATAAAACCCACTTCATAAAGTTTATTGGGCATAAGCCCCCGAGCCCTGGGCGCGCGCACCTTCTGGAATGGTCATATGGGGGCCATGTGGCCACGCACTAGCCCAAAGGCTAAGCGCTGGCCCCCCTCTTCGCGCCCCAGCTCCGGGTTCTTTGGCTTTTGCATAGGGCCATGGCTCAACAAACAAACTCCCCTCACACCTGTCGGGTCGGCTCCGGGTCCTGTGGTAACCTCCCGGGATCCGGGGGCTATCCCTATCCACACACAAAGATTCCCCGCGCGCCATTGGTTACATGGTGTGGTCGCATGTTGCGCCGAGGGCTGGGGCTAAGCCCCAGCCCTTTCTGCATCCGCCCAAACCTTTAACCAAACATAAATATTATTTTTTCCATTTGTATAATAAGAACCACCATGGGGGTGGGAAGTTAGCCCAGCCCCGCTAGTCCACTGCCCAGTCTATAGGTCGCGGGTTCGACCCCCGGCGACATAAAAAACTTTTACACAACCACAAACCAGTCACGGGGTGCCACGTGGCAACCCACGACTAGGCCACGTGGCACCTTGCCAACCAACCAAAATATGCCGCATGTCAATCGATGATTGGACCACCTGTCAGAGTCGTACTGCCACATCAACCTGCCACACTGCGATCGGTCAGTCTATGTGTCTGCCCTGTCATCCTGCCACGTCGACTGCTGACGTCACCCATGCCACGTCTCACGCTTACAGTGGTGACACGTGTCACCTTCGGATAGGTCCAGCTGTACGCCCGTACGTCCAAATCTGCCTGCCACGTGTCACTTCCCGATGCTACCACATGTCATATGTTGAAGCTACCACATCATCTGTATGGACCGTACGGTCTGCACAGTCAGCATGACACGTGGACTGTACGGACTGTACAGTCATTCCCTTTTTTTTTACCTGTTTGACTTTTCGGACAGAATGTGATATATTCTCCATACGGAGCTCGTTTGACAAAGTAAATATACCGTCGGAATCAGGAAGATGAGACGGACGGAATGGCACAGGTTTTGTCGCATTTCGAGCACTTTCATTTTTGAGCATTTTTCAAGCCCTGTCAGGCTTCTGGATCCAATTTCGGATCATCGCCAATGGTCATGGACAGAGAGGGGCTAGTAGGCACTAGGCCCTTGTCGAGATTTTGAGAATCAGGAGAGTCGAGGAAACTCGCACGCAAAGGCCCGATACGCAAAATCGCAAAATGCCTTTTGAATTAGGCGAGTGGTCATAACCGTGTTCATAAGAGGGAAGGGGCTTAGCCAGGGGAGAGCTAGCGCCCGGTTAGCATGAAATTTGATCAACGCTCAAAAGAGAACCTGTGGGCCTCATACGACTTGCATCAAGAAGTATCATCGATCTGGTCCGTGGATTGAGAAGGGAAGATCTGAATCGTCAGTTTAGAGGGCGCCATCAAGATCATGAGATCGATGACCATATTGCATTGTGGGGCCAGGAGTTACGCGGACTTTAAAAAGTCGAGGGTGGGCCGCAATCCATACCATTGTTTCGTTAGGGAGACATGTGGAGGCTCGGGGGGAATTGCAGGCCCAAAAGTAGTTTGACTTCAAACCACTTCTGACCGCACTCGTAATCGCGTGGTCATCATCAAGGTCACATCTGAGAAGGGGCCAAGAGAGGGGGCACTAACGCCAACTATGAGATTTTTTCGCAGAGCGTGAAGATGAAGGTTGCAGGTGTCGTAGAGCCTGCACCAGGAGTCGTGAGAACCTGTTGTTGACACAGGAAGAGACCTGTGAGGTTTGAGAGAGTCACCGACTCCAAAATCAAAGATCCTGACCGAGAGGCCACGCAACCCTTAGGAGGGAAGGGGGTCTGCACCAAGTGGTATCAGAGTAGAGGTTTTCCTTACAGACAACAGGCAAAGGAGAAGAGATAAAGGAACTTGGATTTGTACTCTGTGTGTGCGACAGACAGTCAACACAATGCCTCCTAGGAAACGAGCAGAGCCACCTTTGGCCAATCGAGCTATAGAAAGAGAGATGCGATAACTTCGTGCAAGATTAGGGGCAATCGAGGAAGCGCAAAGGCGAGCACCTGATGTTGGATACATCAGCAATGCAGACAACGAAGAAGCAGTGGGCGAGAATATCATCGGAGAAGCTGTAGGAGAGGATGTTGCTGAAGAACACTTCCTTAGAGCAATTTCCAGATTGGGAGGTAGAGATAATATAGAGGTCCCAATGTATGAAGGAAATTTAGACGCTGAAGAGATGTTGAATTGGATAAGATCCATGGACAAACACTTCGACTATGAAGAGGTCGATGAAGAGAAAAAGGTGAAACACGCTGTCACCAGTCTAAAAGGACATGCAACGCTGTGGTGGGATGAACTGCAGGCTGAGAGGAGAAGCAAGGAAAAAAAAAAGATAAAGAGTTGGGATAGAATGGTAGCCAAGATGAAGGCTAATTTCATGCCCAAGGATTATCATATCAATCTGTTCAGGAAGATGTAGAACTTGAGACAGAAAGAGATGACAATTAAGGAGTACGCAGAGGAGTTCGATAGGATGAACATCAGAACTAGAGAAAGGGAGAGAGATGAAGAAAAAGTTGCCAGATATATAAATGGCCTGAGATATGAAATCCAATATGAGCTCAACATGATGTCAGTAAGGACAGTGGAGGATGCTTATCATTTTTCACTGAAGGCAGAGGAGAAGTTGGCCAAAAAAAAAATCCAGCGAGTGAGAGGTAAAATCCCAGCCCCAAACAAAAGTAAGGGAGCTACCCATGACAGAGCACATAAGCCTAAAGACGAGACTGAGAAACCACATAGTCACTTGGAAAGAGGAGGATGTTCCCAAGGAAGACAGGGTGGTGGAAGAAGTTATTCTAGAGGAGGAGGAAGAAGAGGAGAAGGAGAAGTAAGATTCTGTGCCTGTGGAAAGATAGGGCACATGTCTTGGGACTCTCCCGAGAAAAATAAAGAAGGAGGAGGTGAAGCTCACATACCAGAAGAACATAGAATATATGTTAAAAAAGAAGGAGAAGAGGATGGAATATCCCTTATGTTGAGGAAGGTTTTCTTAAAACTAGAGGCAGAAGTTGAAAAGGCAGTGCAGAGGAACAACCTCTTCAGAACAGCTTACAAGACTAAAGAAAGAGTATGCAAGGTGATAATGGATAGTGGGAGCACTGATAAATTAGTATCCATAGATATGGTGGAGAAATTGGATATTGAGACAACTGCACACTTGAATCCATACAAAGTGTCATGGTTGTAGAAAGGACACCAGGTAATGGTTACTAAACAATGCTTGGTTGAATTTATGGTAGGAGGATATAGATATGAAATTCTATGTGATGTAATTCCCATGGATGTATGCCATATTTTGTTGGGAATACCATGGAAGTTTGACAGGAATGTCATCCATGATGGGAGGAAAAATACATACACCCTGGAGAAGAATAGTAGAATACACATGTTGTTTCCAATAGAGGAGAAGAAAGTGAAAGAGGAAGCTAGCACAAGCACACTTCTCATGAGTGGGAAGGAACTCCTGAAAGAAGTCAAGGAAGAATGGGAGATGCAATTCACTATGGTGAGGAAACCTAGAGTTATCCTTACAAGTACTTCGATGGAGGATTTTCTTGAGGAAGTTCAGGAGTTGCTAGAAAATTTCGCTGACATAGTGGTGGATGAGCTTCCTAACTCATTGCCACCCGTCAGAAGTATCAACCACCATGTTGACTTGATACTAGGAGAAAGTCTTCCAAACAAAGCAGCATAAAGATTGACACCTCGAGAGAACGAGGAAGTGAAGAACCAAGTCCAAGAATTGTTAGATAAGGGTTTGGTCAGAGAGAGCTTGAGTCCATGTTCAGTACCAACTGTATTGAGTCCAAAGAAAGATGGATGATGGAGAATGTGTACAAAGTCAAGAGACATTAACAAGATCACCATCAGGTATAGATTTCCTTTACCCATAATGGATGATTTAATGGACTGTTTAAGTGGATCAAATTTATTTTCTAAAATAGATTTAAAAAGTGGATATCACCAAATCAGGATGAAAGAAGGTGATGAGTGGAAAACAACCTTTAAGACAAATGAAGGTTTGTATGAGTGGCTTGTTATTCCATTTGGATTAACAAATGCCCCGAGTACTTTTATGAGGCTGATGAATGAAATACTGAAAGATTTCATTGGCAAATTTGTGGTTGTGTATCTGGGTGATATACTAATCTTTAGCGGGACTAAAGAAGAGCATTTGAGGCACCTGAAATTAGTGATGAGGAGGCGACAATAGGAGAAGCTATTGATAAATCTGAAGAAGTCCTCTTTTATGAATACATAACTCATTTACTTGGGTTTTGTGATCTCTTAAAATGAATTGAAGTTGGATCCGGAGAAGGTGAAAGCAATCAAATAATGGTCGTCACCAAGGAGTATGTTTGAGGTAAGGAGCTTCCATGGATTAGCAAGCTTCTATATAAATTTCATCAGAGAGTTCAGTGGAATTTGTGCACCAATGATGGATACAGTGAAGAAGAAGCACAGGTCTTTTAAATGGAAAGAGGAGGTTGAGAAGAGATTCAATATACTGAAGGAGAAAATAACAAAACAACCAATTCTGTTCTTGCCGAATTTTGAAAAGACATTTAATGTGAAATAGAAAACAAACTATTTCTCATCTAAATTTTTTTTGGTTTGCATGTTTTGTTCACATTCCCACACAACACATATAGAAATTATATGGAAAATCAATGAAATGTATTTTCATTGGATATTCAGAAGAAAGCAAGGATTCTAGGTGTTTTGATCCACTTACTAATAAACTTTTTGTTAGTAGAGATGTGATCTTTGATGAAGGGGGATTTTATTACAAGAATGAAGGAGAATATAAAGAGCTTCACATATTGAAAATTTGATTTTTGATAACAATGATAAATATTTGCAGACCTCTTTTGTAAGAAATGCAGGCTCACCTTCAAGGAGTTTCCCATGAAATTCATCTTCATCTTCTCCATCAACCGGATCTCAATTTGATACTCAAAAAACACCTCCATTTAGTCTTCCTAGAAAAACAAGAAGTTTGAAAGAGATATATGAGACATCTAGGTATGTTCGTGACAATTTTGCTCTTTTTTCTTCTTCCCATGTTGAACCTTTTAATTTTAAAGAATCTTCCACTGATGCACCATGGGTGCAATACATGGAAGATGATATTTCACAGATCAAAAAAAATGATACATGGGAGCTTGTTGATCTTCCTCATGGGAGCTTGTTGATCTTCCTCATGGGAAATCCACTATTGGTGTAAAGTGGATTTACAAGCTAAAATTTAATATGGATGGAAGTATTTCAAAGTATAGGGCACGTTTAGTTGCAAAAGGATATGTGCAACAAGAAATCATTTAATATGAGGAAACATTTTCTCCTTTAGCAAGACTTGAAATAATAAGAACTTTTCTTTCCATTGCATCTTAGTTAAAGTTGAGAGTTTATCAGATGGATATCTAATCTACATTCTTAAATGGATATTTGAAGGAAGAAGATTATGTTGAACAACCTCAAGGTTTCATTGTTAAAGTTAAAGAAGATAAGGTTTATAGGCTTAAAAATGAATTTTATGGTCTTAAACAAGCCCCTAGAGCTTGGTACTCTAGAATTGATAACTATCTTCATGATCATGGATTTGATAAATGTCCTTTTGAAAGTACCTTATACAAAAGGGTTGTGGGATCATATTTCATCATTGTTTAATTATATGTAGATGTCTTAATTTTTATGAGCACTTCTCCCTCACTTCTGAAGGAGTTCAAAGAGACAATGAAATCTAAATTTGAAATGTCTGATTTAGGAGAAATGCAATATTTTTTGGGTATGCAAATCAAACAAACAGCTATAGGTATATCCATAAGTCAATCCAAATATGTTGAAGACTTGTTGAAGAGGTTTAACATGCATGGTTGTAAACCTATGAGTACTCCCTTGGTTGTTGGGAGTAAACTGATGAAGGAAGATGAAACTTCACTTTGTAATGCCACTCTTTATAGATATTTGATTGGGAGTCTTATGTATCTGACGGCCACTAGACCAAACATCATGTTTTTTGTAATTCTGGTTGCTAGGTTCATGCATCAACCTCATGAGACTCATTAGCATGCAGCCAAAATAATTCTCAGATATGTAAGTGGTATAATATCTTTTGGATTGCTTTATAGTGCTACTAATGATTCCAATGTTGTAGCATACACAAATGGAGGTTGGGTAGGTTGCTTAGATGATTGAAAGAGCACTTATGGATATGATTTTCTCTTTGGAGGAAATCTTGTTTCTTGGAGCAGCAAAAAACAACCCACTACTGCTCTATCCACAGTTGAAGCAGAGTTTATTGCAACGTCATCAACATGTACACAAGTCATCTGGATGGAAAGACTATTTGAAGACTTAGGAATGAAAGTCAATAAGCCAATCAAAGTCTATTGTGACAATCAAAGAACTATCTCCATGACAAAGAGTCATGTATATCGTAGTAGGAGAAAAGATATTGACATTCGACATCACTTCATTACAGATCTTGTCCAAAAATAATTTATCTCTTTTGAATTTTGTAAATCTGAATATCATCTTGTCCAGATTTTTACTAAGGCTCTTCCAAAGGATTGATTGAAGAAATTCAGATCACTGTTGGGAATCCAAAAACTTGACATGAAGGGGGAGACTGAAAAACGTGATGCTAAGTTTTCGGCATGCATTAACCTCATTATTTCCAGCTGTGAAACTAACTCTGCCACTTGTTGATCAACTGCTGCCACGTTTTTCCTTTCTTATCCGCTATGTTGGGTTTTCAGTTTGTTTTTTAAATGATAGGTTTATTTTCTGCAAACACAGTTTTTGAATGTTTGTTTTGTTTGAGAAAGTCTCTCTCTGTACTGTTGTAGAGGCCTTTCTTTGGCACCTTGTGGATCGGAGGATGCTCTGTTTCCCTTTGTTTATTTACAGTCTGTAATAGAGGTACTCTGTATCTCTTTTATTTTCAGAAATAAAACATACAACAATATTTTTCAGAAACAGAGCAATTTTACTACTTACACCTGTAGTTCTATTGTTGGTGGTCAAATTTCTGTCAATACTATCATTTTCTGTTTACTGGTTTATTAGGATTTTCATTTTCTGGGTGGGACTCTTTTGTGAGCACATAATTCAGATTTGGGAGGGATGTTCGAGCTCAAGAAGCCAAATGCAGCAACGAATTCTTGCCAGGGAAAAACTTCCACTTTGATAGAGAGTTCGAGCTCAAGAAACCAAATACACCAATGAATTCTTGACAGAGAAAGACTTCCACTTCACTTTGGAAGTGAAGCAGGGATTGAGAATAATGTGTCGAGAAAAATTTGGGTGTACGTTTGAACTCCAAAACCAGATCTGCTGATAAATTCTTGTGAAACCAATACTTACACGTCATTTTAGGAGTGAAGCGAAGAGATTGTTGAATGTAGGTTCCTATTTAGATCGTGGTGGGAGGGCACACTCCAAGGAACTCATCTGAACCACAACTTCTGAAGATGAGTAGTCCAATTGGGCCACATAGCGAAGGAACCATATCTACAAGAAATGAATGCATCTGCTGTAAAAAGAAAATCCAGTGTATACTATAGTGATAGTCCATACCATTCTATTGCATTGAACCAATGTTGCATTCTTGTTTTGACATTGGAATATTTGCAAATGATCCAACCATAAAATACATTAATTATGTACCGAAAAAGCCTGTAGATGAAAATGGGATCATGCTTCCATTGTTATAGATTACAAAAGAATTTGCTGCTATGCTATCAAGATAATGCGTTTGTCCTCTAAAAATACACAGTCGGAAAGACCTGCTGGAGGAATGATTGGATTGATGTCTCTCTATAAAATGTCTAATGAAACATCCTTGAAGATGCCTTGACATAATATGACCTCACCATCGTTTCCTGAAGATGCTTTCCTCGGTTTGGCTTATATAATTTATCTGATCTACAATGCTAGTTGGGAAAATTCTTGCCAAGGGACTGCAAAACCCTTTTGTTTACCAGATAACTTTGTAGAGACCGTGTATAGAGCTGAGTAAATAAAACATTAGCTGCCCAAGATGTGCCTATAGTCATCAATATGAAATACCAGTCGACTGTGGGCATGCGGGCATATGATCTGATGTCTGGAATGGTTCTCTGAAGTATGACTCTCACTACTTCTACAGAGCAGGAACACTTGTCGCTGTGTTGGCAAGGGTTTGATAGGATTTGAGCTTGGCGGCCAGGGCTGTTGCAAACCCTAAAAATGTCGTTGGAGAAAACTCTGTGGAGCTGGAACCAAAGTGCTCTAACTCAAAGAGTCAATGGTCCTCGTTTCTATAGCCAAGTGAGTGCGGCGTTTACTGCCTTCACTGATGAACCGTGGTTGTCGATCTGAAACTCAGTTATAGTATGGCCCAAATCTGCACTGTATTAAGCGTATCCACCTGGCCAGAATTATGGAGATTTGAGGAAATGGTACGACACTAGAATTTCTTGAAAGAAAATACGAGAGAGTAGGGTACAAATTGTATGGGCACTCCCAGCTGTTAGATAAAAAAATTATGATGTTTTTTTTCTAAAACTTACTTTTTGCATAACGTTTTATATTTACTTTTTTCCCTCATTTGTTCATTAACTTTAGTAATGAATAAAACAATAACTTTACTAATGAATAAAACAACATGACAATTTCCAAGTCTCTAATTCAATCACAATTTTCAAGATTTTAAAAATAAAAACATGACAATGGTCACATAAAAAAACATATATTACAATTGCGATTTTATATCAAATATAGGTCATCTTTACTTTTATGGGCTGGTGCATGCAAGGGCTTGGTAGTATTTAGGAATCATGATATTTTTTTCCCTCTCAACCTTTAATTTTCAACTTGATTGCATGATGAGATAGAGACAAGAATTTAAAAAAATGTATAAAGACCCATTGTGGATGCAATATGTGTGGTGCAATTTGTAACCTTTGATCTTTTTTTCCCTCTCAACCTTCAAGATTCATCCTGGGGGATTGCATGATGCAATCATAGATGGAGATGGGATTTTTCCATCATGCCCAAAGACCCCCTGTGATTTTTCCAACACGCCCAAAGACCCAATTGTGACTAGTGAATGGATTTATAACCTGTTAACCAACCTTTTAATTCTATATGAGTCATAAATATATTATATGTTGTCATATATATATATATATATATATATATATATATGGGTATGGGTAAATTTTTTAGATGCCTATTGTCACGACCCCACAGGATGGTTTATCAGAACTTATGATCGTTTATCTCCTAAGGGCTTGTTGCACCACGACGGTTCTTACTTGGTTTCTTGGCACACCAAGAATACTTCATATGGACTACACATCTTCACATAAACCATACCCCTACTCTCTTATAAGCTATTGAGGAGTCACGATCCTACTCTAGTGAAACTCTTGCTTAATTAGACAATTTTTAACATAGTTTACCACTTAGTCTTATTTAAGAATATATTCATGAACATCAGAATTCAAGTGAAAAACTGTGGAACAAATGAAGAAAAACACATAAATAGTGTAGGGGACAAAAACCATGCCTAGCACCCAACTAAGTCTTTGTTATGGAGAAACAATTACAATAAGAGCACTATCGGCTTAGTTTACAACATGGTAGAGTCAAGCAACTCGCCTCACCTCACCAAGGTACTCAATAAATATATTCATCCCACCAATAATATCTACCGAAATTGTCTTTGCAACCACCTGGGTGCACCTCGGATGTTCCCACAATCGCAGACTTGCTGTCCCTTCGTTTCTGTAGACTTTCACCAAGCTAAAACATATTTTGGTTATGCCTCACACATGCCTCCCAAAGACTCATGTTTCCATAATTTCTTAAATCCTCCCAAAGCATCAAACTCTTGGCTTCTTTTCTTCTATCTCGGCAACTCTTCCTTAGTTCGTTGTCTCAGACTTTCCTTAGACATTCTCTCCAAATATCTTGTCCAAAATGCTCTATATTTCTATGGTTGTGCTCTGTTGATTTGATATGAACTCTGAGGGTCACTTATGCGAAACATCGTGTCTCTTAGGTGTGTTGTGCCTCTTTGTGAATCCACACTCGACCTATTTTCGTGCCCCTCCATAGAGCCGGTGTGCCCATCCAGGCCCACATTCCCATCAACCATTCCTCTTGGAACAACGTACCCCATCCTTAGGTACACACCCCTTGCCTTGTGTTCTCTCTCATTCCAATCATTGTGAATCCTCGTGGGTGTGCCAATGGATTCATCCAACCTCTCTTGTGTCTCCATGTTGTCGAGGGAAGATAGGTTCGATCATTGGGCATGCTCCAAAGATACCTCACCCTTTCCCAAACCCAACCCAAGTCTCTATCAATCATTCTAGGGAAAGTAAGGTGTGTACCCCCTTGGTATCACATGTCACCATCGTGCTCCCAAGGTGCTCCGACTCACACCTAAATTTCTTTGTTTACCCAATCAATCACTTCCTTCCTTGTGCTCTTTGTATGTTCCATTGTCAAATTTTTCCAAGGAGCACATGTGTTTGATGGGCGTTGTGGGAGACCTTACACCTATCATTTTGATGGTTTTAAAAATTAAGTGGATATCATTATTGACCATGTAGATTTTAAAATTACTAGGATTTAACGATTAAATAAGGGAAAAATATGTAAATATCCATCAAATTTAACCCATGTGAAGGAGAGACATGTGTTAATATTATGGTAGCTGCGGGAGGTATTTACCTCCACATGTAAACCTGATGAGAATAGAATATTCTGGGAAGGAAGAAGAAACCTTAATGAGTTGGCTAATAACCCTAGAAGACAAGTCGGCTCAAGAGGATAATTGGTATTAGGTTATTAGCCTACAAGAGAACAAGTCGGCTAGAAGAAATATTATATACTAAGTAAATAGACACCCTGAATGAGAAGTCGACCCGGGCAGTTAGCCATAATTAGTATAAATACAGGAGGCCAGTCTTCATTCTGGTAGGCATTCTCAAAACTGCAGAGCAATCTTGTGCACACTATAGTTAGCAAGTTTGGAGGAGAGTTGTCGTTGTAGCTGCTGCAGCTAGCAGATTACGTTTTGTCTTGGACTATCTCCTGGTTATGGTTTGGAATATATGATGAACTCTTGTTTGGTGCGCTATCCTTGGGGAAAGGTGAACTACCCTTTTTTTGGATATCTAGCCTAGGATTTTCTTCCAGAGTGATTCTCTGTCAAGGTTAAGGTGCTCGGAGGGTGGCTTCAACCTATGGTTGGGTGACAATAGTGATATTGTCGATGGTAAAATGAGCACATCCGTTATATTCTAACATGTTATGGACCCACAACTCCTTCATTCAGTCTAACCACTGGAAGGGAGCATAGCCATAAGGATACTAAGCTCATTGAAGAACTGTCGCTAGGGTTTCTAGCAGGAGGATTTACCATAGAACTGTTGCTAGGGTTACTAGCAGGTGCAGTTGCAGAAACCCTAATCCTCTCGCTGATGCACCTTAACTGAAGGGATTGACAAAATTTCTGATAGACTAGTGCGCCCCAGCCTAGCACACCTCCTGGTACTCTCAGCAAGGTAAGACGTCAAGTTTGAATTTCTGGTCAAATCTAGGGTTGACCAAGTCAAAGAAGACATGAATTAGTCTATGAAGTCAGAAAACAAGTTAGATGGAGCTTATAAATTCAGAGCGTGGAAGATAAGGATTGACATGATCCTTGCCAATAATAAAGTGTTGGATATCGTGAAAGGAAAGATCGTGGAACCAGAGTTTGAAGAAGGAAAAGAGAAGGAACCGCAGAACCTTGCAATTATGGAGAAGTTCAAAGATAGTGACTTCAATGCCTTGGGTATCATAATGGACTCTATCAAATACCACTTGATGCCCTACATCTCACATCTTGACTCATCGAGGAAGATGTACGATGCCCTAACAAACCTCTTCTCAGTCAGAAACATTGGACAAGTAATGAGTCTGAAGAATGAGCTCCGTGACATGAAGATGAATGATGATGACATCATAACCTCATACGTTGTGAGGATCTCTCAGTTAATATATCAACTACAAGATATTGAAGAGATCATCTCAGAGAAGGAACTGGTAAATACAATACTCAACAGTCTTCCCAAGACATGGGATGCATTTACCGCAAGCATGAACACAAGGAAGGAGTATCCTACAATTGAATAAATTTGGACTTGTTGTGCTCAAGAAGAATCAAGGATCAATGGAAAAGAGAAACCCCAAAAGAAGTATGATGATCAAGCCTTTACAACAAGATTCAAGAATTTTAGGAACAAAAGGAAGTTTGGTTCAAGGAAGAAGCCAAATTAAGAGAAAGACATGTCAAAAATACAATGCTTCAACTGTCGAAAGTATGGTCACTACAAGAATCATTGTCCTGAGCTAAAGAAAAGGAAGGGGACACATGAAGCATCAATTGCTGAAGAAAAGGAACCTACAAAGAAGACCAAGCACGATAAAACATACTTCTTCTTCTAAGACAAGGTAACAATACTCTTCATATTTCTTGTACATACCATGTTTTTTGTACATATCTTGCATACCTACTTCTTAGAAGATAATGTGTTCAAAGAGAAACTATACCTATGGAAGAAACAAAAAGGATTTCTATCATTATGACTACAAGTCAGACAATACAAATTAAAGGATGAAGTACATCAAACAATTCATGTGGAAGTTATTACGTAAGTAAAAGATGCAAGATAAGTCGACATAAGAATCAATATTGAAGTAAAAGGGAAGAAGTAAAAGACAGGAAGAAGTTAGGAATCAAGAAGAAATTGGATAAAGACTTATGACACCTTGCAGAAGGAAATAAGGATGCAGACAAAAGCGTGGATTATGGAGGGAGTCGATTCTATATTTCCAAAAGAAAAACATGCACTCATTCATGAAGAAAGGATTAGGAGGGATATAATCCTATGATCCATTGAAGATGATGAAGTATGCATCCATGGTAGTAGCCATGAAACACAGTATGTGTTCAGTTCGACCTTAGAAGAAGTCTTCTTCGAAGAGCAGCCTTAAAGTATCCCTGGTTGTCCATCCACATCTGTGATCCTATGATTAAAGAAAGAAGTGTAATCTCTAGGGAATGGAATCTATAAGAAACTCCATGGACCCAAGAGCTAAAGATAAACATGAGGAAGAACATGAAGATTCCAAGAAATAAAGAAAATCCAGAACAACTAGTCATTGTATCAAGAATCACAAGATTACCAGCTTGATATGAACTCACTAAAAGCAATCAAGTAGAGGAACTAAAAGTTGTGATGAAGAACAGTGTATGGATAACTTATGAATTAAAGCATTGCGAGATATATAACTAGAGGTTCTCCCAGATGGAGGGAGAAGACTATGATGATTACTCGTTCCAATAAACCAGACATACCTCTACACAAGTCATTATATCATCCGCAATATACATGGGTTGGAGTTCTACATCAGATGAATGAAAAGACTGTTCTCGAGAGAAATTGAACAAAGAGTGTATGAAGAGAAACCTCAAGGCTTTGAGGCATACCATAAAGAGACCCTTCTATGCAGATGGAAGAAGACAACTTGGTGGAGAACCTCCAATGCATAGTAGAAGTGTGGTGAAGAATTTCTATAACAGATATATTGTATCAGAATGATTACTCAGAAGATCAGGATGATGGATTGCCAATCCATGACAAAGATCTCATGATGATAGAAGAAGTGCCACATGGATATGTTCTAGTTTAACCCTTGCCACGATGTTGCGAGCTAGCAGGAACCAAAGAGGAATCCATCAATGATACACTTTATTGATCAAAGCTATATGAAGCCTTCAGAGAAAACCAATGTTCCAGACCGAAGTACATTTGAGATCAAGCATTACATTCTCCGTGATGAATTCCAGAAAGGAGAAAGTGGCTCTCCAATATATATCTCCACAGATGATCAGATAAACAGACATTTTGGTAAATATTTTGTCCAAGATGAAAGAGTTTGCGTACTCAAGATGGAGCTCGTGGAGACGACTTCCTTATTGAAAAAGGAAGAGATGTCTCCCAGGTTGGGAGGGAGCACTAATGTGTTATTGATTGATGGACAATCATTTTTCAGTTTTTAAAAATGGTCCAGGATGAGAAGTTCCTTTCCAGATTCGGAAAGTGGTTTGAGATTTCTGACGGATAGGCATTTTTCCAGTTCGAAAAATGGTCTAGATCGACCGATCATTTTCATAATGAAAATGGTTCGATAAATTGTTGATGTACCATAAACAATGATTTCCCATTGTGGTTAACATGGGGAATGGTCTAGGTCAGTCTCTCTTCTTGAGGGTTACTCAAGAAGACTGGCTCGCCTCGCCAGACAACGATTTCCCATTATAGTTAACATGGGGAATGGTCTGTTTTTTGAGGTTGGTGCAGAACAATCATTTCCTTAGGAAGTGGTCTAGACAATCATTCGGAGGGAAAATTCATTCTCTGCAGGTTTCACTTTGTTTAATGATGGAGGAATGGCCCAGGGTGGGGAATGGTCTAGGTTAAACAATCAGGGAAAGAATTCCTTAGGGAAGACTCATTCTCTCCAGGTTACACTTTGTCTAGTGTCAGAGGAATGGCCCAGGATGGGAAATGGTCTAGGCTCAGAAATCAGAGTAGTTATTCTTCCTTGCTTGAGAAGAATAGTCCAAATATCTCATCATTGATGTTTTACCTTTTGAGAGAAGATGCTCTTCCAAGATATCATAGATGTGAGTGGAATAATGGCCCAGATGATTCAGTTTATATCATAACATTGTTTTTGTGCAGGTTGATATCAGATGATTGTTATGAATACTGTATGTCTCTAGAAAGTATATGTATTCTACTGTGGTGGATGTGTTCCACTATTTGTGACTATACGTCATTGATCAAGTACCTGTGTGCTACTTGGTGTGGTAATGTACCACTAGATTGTGGTTCTGTACTACTATGGATAGAAACAGTTCTATTCCATTGAATGATATTGTTACGATTTCCTTTAAGACTATCAACAATGTTGAAAATGATTATCATCTAGATGGATGATCAATGGACAGATATTTCCTAGATGAAAAATGGTTCAGGACAATTATTTTTCTAGGACATATGTCATATTAGAAGAATGGCTCTTGTGTCACTCTGTGGTGTGAATGACTTATCCAACATCATGTCTAAATTACTCAGATAGAGTATGGTTTCGAGAGATGATGTAGCTGATGAAACTGATGGTGATGATGGTGCTCATGATATAGTCATGAGATAGTCTATACAACTATGTTTATGATACTAGGTGAATGGTATGTTTGTTCTGAAAACCATTACTTGTAATACCTCCCTAGCTAGGAGGGAGTGTTAATATTATGGCAGTTGCGGGAGGCATTTACCTCCACGTGTAAACTTGACGAGAATAGAATATCCCGGGAAGCAAGAAGAAACCCTAATGAGTTGGCTAATAACCCTAGAAGACAAGTTGGCTCAAGAGGATAATTGGTATTAGGTTATTAGCCTACAAGAGAATAACTCGGCCAGAAGAAATATTATATACTAAGTAAATAGACACCTAGAATGAGAAGTTGGCCCAGGCAGTTAGCCAAAATTAGTATCAATATAGGAGGCTAGTCTTCATTATGGCAGGCATTCTTAGAACTGCAGAGCTCACTTGTGCATACTTCAGTTAGCCAATTTGTGCACAAATCTGGAGGAGAGTTGTGATTGCAGCGACTGCAACTAGCATATTACATTTTGGCTTGCACTAGCTCTTGGTTATGTTTTGGACTATCTGATCAACTCTTATTTGGTACGCTATCCTTGGGGAAAGGTATGCTACCCTTTGTTTGGATATCTAGCCTAGGATTTGCTTCCAGAGTGATTCTCTGTCAAGGTTAAGGTGCTTGGAGGGTGGCTTCGGCCTATGTTTGGGTGACAATAGTAATATTTTCGATGGTAAAACGAGCATAATCGTTATATTCTAACAACATAAGGGTGTGCACATGCCCATTTTGGGATAATGATAAGAAAAATTGGATGCTAGGGTTAAGAGCGAGCTATAGTTGGAAGACCAATGGGAACGAAATGAGGGATTTCCAATTGGATATATCCACCAAAAAAGGTGGTGTGAGAATATTTGTTAAAAAAATGATTAAAAATACCACTCAAAATGGTAATTGTAAGGTATCCCACGATACCCACCAAGAACGAGTGTTCCTTGGGCATATTTGACAATGAAACAGACCACGAAGAAATGAAGAGTGCAAGGAAGAAGCGATCGGTTGGATGAACAAAGATGTTTGGTTGTGGGTAGGAGCACCTTTGGTGCACGATGGTGACGCATGACACCAAGGGGGAACATACTTTATGGTCCTTATAATGATTAATGGATACTTGGATTACGTTTGGGAAAACGAGGGGAAACATGTGAGCATGCCTAAGTAGTGGACTTGTCTTCCGTCGACAACATGGGTGCACCAGAGATGTTGGAAAACCTCATCGACACACCCATGAGGAGTAACAACGATAGGCATATGAGATGACACAAGGAAAGAGTCTTACACCCAAGGATGGGGTGTGTCGGTACAATAAATGAATAGTTGATGGGAGAACACGCTTGGATGGGCACACCAAGTCTATGGAGGGGGGCATGAATGGTCAGTTGAGTGTGGGTTCATGAAGGGTTTTGGCAAATCCAAGAGACATAAAGTTTTAGATAAATGACTCTTAGAGTCCATATAAAATCAAGGGTGCACAACCAAAGGAGAGCATAGAGCATTTTGGACAAGATATTTGGAGAGAAAGTCGTAGGAAATTTTGAGGCAATGAAATGACACAAAAGTTTCCAAATGTAAGACAAGTAGCCAATATTTGGACATTTTGGGATATTTTGGGGAAGTCTACAAACACAAGTATGTTGGAGGAATGTGTAAGGTGGAGCTAAAATCTATGTTCGCTTGGTGAAAGATTGTGAAAACAAAGGGACAACAAGTCTACATTTGTGGGAACATTTGAGGTGCACCGCAAGTGGTTGTGAAGACGATTGTGTAGAGAGTCTTGGTGTGACAGATATGTTCTTTAGTGCATTAGTGAGGTGATGCAAGTTGCATGACCCTGTCAGATTTGTAAACTGAGTCGATAATTCTATTATTGTAACTGTTTCACAATAACAGAGACTTAGCTAGGTGTTATGCATGGTTTGTGTCTCCTGCACTATTTTGTGGTTGTATTCATTTTTTCCACATATGTTCTCTTGGATTCTCATGTTCATGGATGGATGCTTAAATAATAATAAGTGTTAAATTTTGATAAAAATTATCTAAGTAAGAAAGAGTTTCACTAGAGTAGGAGTGTGAATCTCCCATAGCCTAGAACAAAGTATGGGTATGCTCTAGGTGAAGAGGCATAGTCTGGATGAAGTATTGTTGGTGTATTAAGAAACTAAGTGAGAACCATCAGGGTGTCTAACGCCCTCAAGAGGTCAATGATCACCATATATGATCAAGCATCCTATGGGGTTGTGAGAGGTGTTATTAGAGCATATTTGGCTCTTCACCACTATTGTAGTCAGAAAAATGGGTGGAGGAGGGGAACACTTGTTTGGTGAAATAGTTCGGGTGCAAGATTGGTTAGAATTCGATGGACTAACCGGTCAAAAAGGAAACCTAAGCGGGGAATTGGTATGTTGTGATATCGCTAAGTTGCAAATGAAATTAGTGAGTTTTGAGAAGGCCTAGGCACACTCCTTGAGAAATCCAAGCATAGATTTATGGGGGTGAATGAAGCACCGTGGAAGATCAGATCGCAAAAGTAACCGCAAAGTTGAACACAGAATTTTGAGTAGGTCTTGATATGAAATCATGGGTGCCATGGGTTCCTTGGATGAACCCTTCACAAGTAAGGTCAATATACTTGGAGGGCCATCTATTGGAGACAATAGTGACACTAAGAGGGATCCCGATACTTACATAATGAAGCATTAGATCGTTATCTTGGAGAACATTGTCGTGAATATGACATATGCATTTTGCTAGCATGGTGAGAAGGTGGATCAAATAGATTATGATATGGGGAGGATTAGTTATGGGTTCAAAAAAGCCATTAGAGAGTGCCAAGCCATTGCATATGTGATGCCCAACACCTTGACCAATGAAATTTAGGAGAGACTGAAGGAAACAATGGACACACTTTCCGTAGGCACACAAAAGCTAAAGGACCAATATGACACCATCACATTGTTGAAACAAGATTTGGATAATAGACATAACTATATTTTCATGTCAATGAGGATGAAGAGAAAAGAACCCAAGACATATGATGAAACTCACAACACTAAGTTGTTGGGAAACTTTAGTTGGGACATTCAGGAGTACTTGGAGCAGTTGAACGTAAGTTCAAGGGAATCCAAGGTAAATGTTGCAGCGATATTTTTGGCAGGAACTGATAGGCTATGGTGGAGGAACCGAGTGGAATACTTAGTAGTTGGGAGAACCCTTCATAATATCGAAAAAGGATAAGAGAGGAAGGAATCCTTAAAGGAGCAATTTGGTCTAGGGAACAAACCATGGATCTCAAGGAATAATTTTTTGGATCACAGGCATGCTGGTAAGATCAAAGCCTACATCAAGGCATTTAAACAACTCATGTTGGAGATCAAAGACATGTCAGAAGAAGAAATAAATTTCCACTTCATGAATGGTCTGCATCCATTTGTGCAGAGTGAGTTGCGATGTCAAAAAGTGCAGAATCTTGCAGCACCATTCATCGTAGTGAAAAAATTGTATGACTTTTGGGAAGAACCCAAGACAGGTCCTAGGAACAGTTAGGACATCCTAAGTGAGAAGAAATAAAAATGGAAGAGGAAGAATAATTACAAAGGATAAACCAACTCGTCCAAAGGAAGTGAAGGCAATGAAAATAAAACATACACAACAAAAGATAAGAAACTCATTTCATGTTGGATTTGTGCCAAGGAGCACTATGTGAAGAATTGTGAATTGAAACAAAAGTTTAATTCTTTGAAGACAACCCATTTTTTGGAGTCTTTTGGATCTTGAACACTATCATGGAGGGTGAATCCTCAAAGAGCCAAGGGAAAGACGATACAAAACTTTACTATGTGCGGATTGAACTCAATGGGAAGTGAGTGTTACCCATCATGGACAATGGGATGATTCGTAATATTTTGAGGGAATACATGGTGTGAAGGCTTGGGTTATAGCCAGAACTAACGCAAAAAAATTTCAATATAGTCAACGTAGGTGTAGAGAGGGTCATTATTGTGGCCAGGGATATCTCATTGAAGCTTGGTGACTGGTGCAAAAAGAAGAGTTTCATTATTGTTCCCATGGACTATTTTCAATTTGTGTTAGGACAATAATTCATAATGAAGGAAAAAACATTGATTCCTCACAAGAACAATTTGGCCATTTTCCCAGGACAGACTCCATGTTTAATTCCTACAATAAGGAGGAAGGAAGGAGGAATGCAGATGTCTTCCTTGCAAATGGTTTTTGCAAACAACCGGAGTAAGCAACCTTGTGGGGATGAACTTGGATGATGTGGGGTGATGGTTGGATAAAACGGTGCATAGAATGAAAGGAATCCCATGTCATTCAAGATGAGGCTTTCCGATGTTGAAGAGATAGTTGGATATTTGGATAAGATAGTGGATGTCTTGGCTTATTTTTGTTTGAAAGTTGATGAGTGGTAGCGAAGATAATAGGAAGAAACAAAGGTGAGGATGCCAAATAATTTCGTTGAACAAGTGATGTGGGAGAATCATTTCTCCTCAAAACATCATCGTCGAGATTAAGGTTTCTATAAGGTGAAACCATGGCTAGAGGGAATGGTTTCTCATGTGTTCAATGTAAATTCTCTTTAATTTGTGAAAAGTTTTATAGAACAAGGTTTATAAATCATGTATAGAGTCTTAATGAAAGAATGAATTTCTGAACTAAGTGTGTGTGCTTCCATCTACTAATTGATTTGAAGTCTTATCAATCTATGGAGGGATATAAGTTCTATCACTCTAAAAAGGTCGAGTGAATGACGTGTTGATGATAGAAGAGAAAAACAAATAATATGTATAATGAATTGGAGCCTATAGTATTAGGTTAATCTTGGAATTGAATGGAAGTTTCTATGTGAAAGAAATTATTTTCTATTTAATGAGAAAGGGTTTTATTCTTTACCTCCTCTCTTATTATTTTCGATAGTCATTTGCTGGAATGATTTCATTGAGGAATTATTTATTTGGTTGATTTATCCAATACACAATTGAATAATGTATGGTTATGTGTTTGATCAATGTTTATTCTAGAACATGGATATACCTAGGTTGCATCAATTTTCCTTGAGGAAAGAAGATGCCCAGACACACTGATAGGAAATGGTTCCCAATATAAATATCATTTGCAACCTTTATTAATGGGTGATTTCATACTATAACTCTATGGAATCGATGGAGAGGTTGATGATGTCAAATTTCTAGGAAGGAGAAGTGGATATATGTTATGAGACAAAAATTTCCAACCATTAAAACATTTTATCAGAGTGTGATTCAAGAAGATCAAAGTTTCCTTTCAAATGGTAAGTAAGTGATGCAAGAGATGTTTGGAATAAAAATTATATCTCAAGAGTTCATGGTATTTTACCTTGATATTTGTGTGATTCCCATATTATTCAATTGTGTAAGCATATTGTTGGTGAACTGTTCAATGTGCATGGTTCGATTTTAACAATCTAACCAGACTTTGATGGATAAATTTCCAAGGGAAGGATTGTATAGTTTTAAGATTTGGGGGAAAGGTGATTACATGAGTATGAGATCATAGGGTTCCAAAGGAGATCAGATTGCAGGCCCAAAGGCATGGGGAATATTCCTTATGCTATCAATCGGTTGATTGTGGATACAAGTGAACTCCATATTGAAATTGGGGCATTTTCACACAGTTCTATCACATATGACAATATTTAAGTCTTAGATTTTCCCAGTATTTAGTACTACTCTTATTGATATTTATAGTATTTGAGAGTCGAGTACTGGAGAAATATATTGGGGATGTTTTATCATAGAATTATTAGCAAAGAAGAGTATGTTAACTGAATATTGAAGGTGGTGCTTGTAGAACAAAATTGAATGGATTATGGAGAGTTGTAGCAGGACTGGGCAACCTTTCATCAAGTAGTATAAGTGTAGGGAAATATGTCTCTGCGTGAAAGTGGGTAGGTCAAGAAGCCTAAAGAAGAGGGATCTTAAAAGGTTCTAGGAGAGAGAACATGTAACACCAAAAGGATAAATCTCAGGAGGAAGATTGGTGAGGTATTGGGTAGCAGGTGCAGAGGCTTGGTTGGAGCTCATTGTTGAGCATGAGGAGAAGCTCAACATTATGATGGAGTTATGCATGAGGAAAAATAAGACCAAAAGTTTAATATGGAAAACAACAATGAAGATCACATGATCATGAGATCATCAAAACTTTTAACCCTGGGAGTCTGATGTAGGAGAATACACCCCACTAAATCATAACTAAATATTGAACATTATAGAAGCCCTACAACATCATAGAGATGAAAATATCCTTGTGTAACCATCTAAAATTCCACGTATTTGATTTATTAAATTTATTGTGATACAAGCAAATATCTTCGTTGGCAGACTTAGAGATTAGAAGGAGAAATCTTAGGGATATTTTGAGAATATATGGAATCTAATGGTTATGTTTTATTTTATATAATGTAAGCTTCAATAATATGAAGGGATAAGCAAGGGAATTTAATATTCGGTCGAGGGAATCCTGGCCCATAGACGTTGTATTATAATCGAGCTTGAAATAATGAAAGTGTGTATTTTATGTATCCTTAACTTATGTTATTCTATGTGTATAAGCCTTGTAGAATAAATGAATCAATATGCATGTGAATGTGTGAGTGAGGAGATTGAAAATTCCATATTAGATGAACAGTGGGAATGTGAAGAATATCCACGTTTGATCACAGTAGGATTGACGGTGATCCAAAATTTAGTCGAATTGTTAAGATGTAAGGTTATTAGATTTTGTGTGCAAGTTGAAATCAGGATTAAATGTTCCGTTTGAAAAAATCCCATTCCAGCAAAGAAAAATATTCACAATTGATCATACAATGGATCAATGGTGATACAAACTTTGGAGGACATCGAAGAAATAGGTGATCTATTGAAATCTTTATTATTAGAGGATCAAGCCAGCTGTCAAAGTGAGCAAAGGATATATGAAGGTGCATTTGAAAGGAGGTTTCTACAAGGGACATTTCAGTCCATTTGGTGGGCCATAACCCATAGGTATGTTGAAATAGAAGGAACCTAGATTTTTTTTGATGTAGGAGCATAGATCCCCCTAAACCATAACTCAATCTCAAACATTCTAGAAGGCCTATGACATTGTAAAGAGGACGATATCCTTTTGTAACCACCTAAAAGTCCATGTATTTGATTTATTAAATCTATTGTAATACGAGAAAATCTATTTGTTGGAAGACTTTGAGATTAGAAGGAGAAATCCTAGGGATATTTTTAGAATAGATATAATATTATGGTTATTTTTTATTTTATATAATTTAAGCTATAACCATATGAAGGGGCTCCGAAGAGAATGTAAGAGTTGGCCGAGGGTGGCATGGCCCATAGAGGTCGTAATGTAATCAAGATTGAAATAATGAAAATGTGTTTTTTATGTATCCTTAAATTCTCTTTGTTTTATGTGTATAAACCTGGTCGAATAAATGAATTGGTATGCATGTGAATGTGTGAGCAAGGAGACTAAAAATTGTAGATATTATGCACAGTGGTAACATGGATAATATCCACCTTTGATGATGGTAGGATCGATGGTGATCCAAACTTTAGTTTAATTGTGAAGGTGTAAGGCTATTAGATTTTCTGTGCAGTTTGATATCAAAATTAAATATTTCGTTCGAATAGTGGAAACCCAATTTTAATTAGATATTTTCACTGAGGTAAATATTGATAGTTGGATAGTAGAAGAGTTTCACAAGAATAATTAGGTTGAGAACCATCCATATAGAGGGGAGATCAATGATTAATAATTGTTGCACATGGGAAAACTAATCAGGTGATAAGGAGGGGAAAATGTTCGAACTCGCAAGGAAAAATCATATTCCAGCAAAGGAAAATATTGACCATTGATCCATAATAGATCAAAGTTGATCTAAAGTTTGGAGGAAATCATGGAAATGGTTCATCCATTGAAATCACTATTATTGGAGGACTGAACCTGTTGTCGAAATGAGATGAGAATATATTAGGGTGCATTTGAAAGGAGATTGTTGCAAGGGACATTTCAGTTCATTTGGTGGGCCATAACCCATAGGCCCATTAAAATAAAAGAACCCCCAAATTCAATCTTCATTTTTGGTATCAGAGCCATGTTATGATTTGAGATTGAGGAAATTAGAAATGAAGTTTGAAAAATTTGTGGTGGATCCAAAGATGGTTAAAGTTAACCTGCCTAAATTATCCATTGAGGACTATTACAAGATAGAGAGTGTTGAATTCTAGTTGAGAAGGATTTTGGGAATCAATTTGAGAGATGATTTAACATCAGAGCTATAGAAGAGTTCATATCTCTACTAAGACTGTGGGAAATTCACCAGTAATTTCATCAACAGGAGTAGAAACCATTCATGAACCAAGAAGACGTGAGGGAGATGCAGTAACCTTGGGGGAATAGAGCCAAGGAAGAGGTTAATTCCTCCTCTAATGAACTTGGTCATATGACCCTGAAGTAGAATGACTCATAGAGGAGTGCAAAGGAAAAATTGGTTCGAGTGTACTTCTTCTTATGTACATGACACAAAAATATGGTGACACTTAACCAATGACATTGGGACAAATTGAAGATGATGGAGATGGCCCAACCAACCATCCCCATTGACATTCAAACTAGACTACAACACCTTGATTCATTATCTTAGTGGGAGGTAGTGAGGTCAATGGGGCACCTTGAGTAGGTTCCTTGGTGAAAACTATTGAGGTCTCAATAGGTGAGTTGAGAGATCAAGGAAATGAAGAGTTGTGGATGTGAAGAGTTTGCAGACATAAAAATATGTTTGAAAGTTAATATGTGAGTTATGTTTGACAACACAAGTATTCCAATAGAGGACGAAAATCTTCAGTAACCACTCACATAACCAGATCAAAGATCAACACACCGATGTTTTCATGTGGTAAAACCCCTACGGGGAAATATCCATGGCCCCAACCAACGCGGCCACTTGGAGCAATTTATTAATGCAAAGAAAACGATTACAAAGAGATTTTAGAAGAGAGTTTCTCACAATCGATCATCGGCAAATGACCCTCCATGCTCTTTAAATAGAGATCATGGACCAATCGGATGTTAAGCCACAGATCAATGGACGTTAAGATCGAGGAGAGTATGAACCATCAGATCACTCTATGTCGGGAACATATCGTGATCATTGTATTTCTTAACTACAAATGCATATGCATACTAAAGAAACACACTAGAAAACACACTTTTACCTAACGACACAATAGACCAAGTAGATCTTACTAACTCCTAAGTGTCTAAATATCCTAACATCCCCCCTTAAGAACAACATGGGATAGGATTGAAGGATTTACAATAGTGACACAATAGGAGAAGGAAAAAGGCATTAGAGCCTATCCCCCCTTAATGACAACTGTCTGAACTCCTAAAATAGATCGAAGTTTGGAAAACTTCGCTTCTGTAAGAGACTTTGTGAAAATGTCTGCAACTTGATCTTCTGTAGGGAAAAAGAGCACTGCAATAACTTGATCATGAATAAGCTTTCTGATGAAGTGCATGTGTAGCTCGATGTGTTTTGTACGCTGATGTTAAACTAGGTCTTTGGCGATATTGATGGCACTCTAAGTGTCACAACAAAGGTTGGTCGGATGTTGGTGGTGGAATCCAAACTCTGAAAGGATCTATCGAAGCCACAGGGATTCCTGACTTGCATTTACCACTGCTTGATACTCTACTTCTACTGAAGAAAGTGCAATAGCCTGTTGTTTCTTACAGGCCCAAGTGACAGGTCCTGAACCAAGGCTAAAAACATAACCTGCAGTAGACTTCCGATCATCAGGGTCACTGAACCAATCTGAATCAGTGAAACCAACAAATAAAGGAGACCCCCCCTTGAACTGTAATGTATCCTGAACTGAATTGTGCCACGAACATAGCGAAGTATCCTTTTAGCTTCTTTCCAATGGATTTCATGGGGTGTTTGCATATATCGGGCAACAAGACCAACATCAATGGAAAGATCAGGATGGGTATGAGTCAAGTATAAGAGGCTACCAACTAACTGACGGTACAGGGTGGCATCAACTTTAGGAGAAGTACAGGTGGCAGAAATCTTGACTCCATACTAGAAGAGAGAAGGGGTTGGTTTACAATCATCCATGTGAAAGCGACGAAGAAGGTCACAAGCATACTTAGAATGGGAAAAACAAATTCCTTCATTGGTTTGCAAAACTTGGAGGCCAAGGAAATAGTGCAAAAAGTGTAAGTCTATCATTTCAAATTTCTTCTTAAGGCTGGTTTTCACATGGTTTAAAATTTTTGAGTCACTACCAGTAAGGATAAGGTCATCAACATAAAGGAAAAGGATTATGAGATGGATTCCTACTTTCTTGGTATAGACATTAGGATTAAAATGGCATCTAGAGAATCCAGTGGTAATAAGAAAGCTATCCATTTTGGCATACCAAGCTAGGGGAGCTTTCTTGAGACCATAAAGAGATTTCTTGAGGTGGAAAACAAGGCTAGAGTCATTCTAGATATAGCCAGGAGGTTGTTCCATGTAGATTTCTTCTTGCAAATCTTCATGCAAGAAGGCGGATTTAACATCCATATGATGGACCTCCCATTTATGTGAGGTGGAAAGGGCAAGAACAAGGTGGATGGAATTCATTTTTTCTACAGGGGAAAAGGTTTCATTATAGTCAATTCCTTCAACTTGGGAAAATCATTTGGCAACTAACCAAGCCTTGTGTCTTTCAACACTTCCATATGATGCATACTTAGTTTTGTAGACCCATTTGCATCTAACAATTTTTCTTCCTTTTGGAGCGGTATAAGATCCCAAGTATCGTTTGCCATTAAAGAATGATACTCTTCATTCATTGTTGTATCCCAATTTGGATGACTTGAAGCTTATGCAAATGTCTTTGGATCATGAGTTTTTGAAACTTGATCCAAAAGAGAAGAGGCTCGCTGGAACTGTGAACGTGTCCAATGTTGATCTGAAGGATCACCGACAAGATCATCAACTACTTCTCGTGTTGAACAAACCCATCTAGGAAGCAGTGGAGTTGGTGATGGTTCAGGTTCAAAGGACTCATCTGGAGGAGGGTGAGCAGGCGGAGGTGGATTTTCATCCTCAATGTCATCATCTGAAGAAGAAACCAGATCATAGAAAGGCACAAATGCCGAAGATGGCTTGCAGGCCGAAGAAGGCACAATTGTCGAATTAGGCTCGTAGGCCAAGAGATTTTCATCAAATTTAACATCTCTTCTAATAATATTTTCATTACAATGTGATTGAAGAAGTCTATAACCTTTGACATCTTCAGAATAACCAACAAATATACACTTCTCACTTTTAGGCTGCAATGCTTTCCTTTTCAAATCAGGAATGTGAGCCCATGCTATACTGCCAAATACAAGGAAGTTACTTACATCTGGTTTAATTTTAGTCCAAGCTTCTTCCGATGTTATCTTTTTAAGCCTTTGTGGGAGTGCAATTTACTATGTAGTTTTCACAGTTGATGGCTTCCGCCCAATACTTTAGACTTAATCCCTTAGATTGGATCATAGAATTATCCATTTCTTTTAATGTGTGGTTCTTTCTCTCAGCAACACCATTTTGTTGTGGTGTATATGGAACAATGTGTTGCATTTGGATTCCCTATGTAGTGGAGTATCTTATAAAATTATTTGTTCACATATTCACCTCCATTATCTGTTCTTAACCTTTGAATTTGATGTCCAGATTTCTTTTCTACAAGGGCCTTGTAGGCCAAAAACTTGTCAAAAACTTTACTCTTGAGTTTTAATAAGTAAACCTAAGTACTTCTGGAAAGGTCATCAATGAAAGTTAAGAAATAATTGCACCCAGAAAAAGAAGGAGAAGAAAGTGGACCACATAAATCACTGTGAACAAGCTACAAAGGACCCAAGGCGTGCCAAGAGGCACGTTTGTCAAAATTGTCTCGATGATGTTTGCCGAGAACACAATTGGCACAAACACCATCTCTGCATGAAACAAGAGGAAGACTAGACACCATTTGTTGATTACATAGTTGTTGCAATGAGCGATAGTTTAGATGACCAAACTGCTCATGCCAAAGTTTTCTCAAGTCATCTCTATGAGCAACAAAAACTGATGAAAAAGCTGATGACCCAAAGTTGTCAAACTTGTACAACCTGGTAATATCATCAACAATTCCAGTTGCAAGAACATGCTTAGGATATTTTAGATCTTTGATTACAACTTGGTGAGGTGAAAACTCGACGGTTTTACCTTCACCTGAATGTGTGATTTGATATACTAATAGAAGGTTACAAGAAAGACTTAGAACACATAATACATGATTGAAATGACCATTATCTACTTGAACTGTTCCAGATCCTACAACACTAAGAGATTTATCATCACCAACAAATAATTTTTTTGGTGTTACATTCATTTAGAGCAGAAAATATGGCTTTATCCTTAGCCATATGATAAGATTCTCCTGAATCAATAAGCCACTCATAAGAAGAAGAAGTAGTATTAGAATTTGAATTGAAGGATAAACTAGAAGCAGAAAGTGCATGTCCATGAGAAGAAGAAGTAGAATCAATAGTGATGTTGTGCTTCTTCATCGTTGCTTCTAAAGCTGCCATCTTCTTGAAACACTTGGACTCATCATGACCATCTTTATCACAAAAGTTGCAATGTCTGTTAGTATTCTTACTTTTATATTTTTCTCCTTTGTCACTAGTAGGAGATGAAGATGTCTGAGCATGTTTGGGACCCTTATGTTATTTGTTGTTGTAGCAAGGATATTGCTTCTTGGGATACTTGGGTTTATCTTTCTGCTGGGCAACTAAGGCTTTGTTGGAGGGACCTACAATGTTGAACACTCCAAATTGTACAAGCTTATCTTCCTCTCGAATCAAAGAAGCAAAAAATGACTCAAGAGTGGGTTTTTCATAATCTTCTTCCCCTATAGCCTCTCTCATGGCATAAACGGTAGATACAAACACAAAATATGCACTACTTAGCTTATAAAGAATAAGATAAATGCAACGCTCTTCCTCCATCTTTATCTTACATTATTCACATAAAATTCCGAGTGTTTTAAACCTAGATAGATAGTCTCCAAGGCAAGAAAAATCATTTGAACTCAAGGTCAGTATTTGATTTTCTAACTGTTTTTCTCAAATAATATTGAGTTTACCAAACATAGATTCAATCCTGTTCCAAGCTTCTTTGGAGTCATCAATATCTTGAAGGTGGTACCTTAAATCAGGAGAGATGGAAATTCCGATTAGTCCACGTGATTCGTCATTCCTATTATCCCACTTGGATTTCTTATCAGCATCAGTGGGTGATTTTTCCTTTCCCAAGGTAATCCGATACAATCCTTTAATTCTTAATAAATCTTCCATATGAGATTTCCATTGGAAGTAGTTGTTGTTGGTAAGAAAGACAATACTTGTAGAATCTGTTAGCACTTGTTAAATTTCCTAGAGGTTGAAAAAGAAGAAATCTACGAAGGAAACCTTAACCAACCGCTTTTAAAGCTGGGATCTAGCCCTTCCATCTATAGAGAGGGATCTCTCTATATGATTTAGCTTTGTTTTAACTTCATATATTAGGCTAGGTAAAAAGAACAGGTATGTCTTGTTGTAAAAAGGGTTTATAAATTGGTTGAGACGGCTCACACATCCATTGGGCTATGGGGTCTGTATTTAATCAAATCTGAGATACAACCAGAAACGCTAAAGAAATCCTTCACAGGGCAAGATAACACACTCACTGGATCTTTAATAATTAAAGTGATGGATAGAAGAAAAGAGAAGGAAAATAACTCCAACTAACAAGCAGTTAAGAATTTCTTAATTGAAGATATTTAGAAGATAAACATTAAAATCTTTAGAATCGGAAACAGGGTATCAAGGATAAATCATGTAACATAACGCTATTCATAAAGATTAGTTATCGAAAAACAAGATGATTACAGAGCAAGAAAACATTTAACTGAGAAAATCACATCACCAGTGAACATGCGCAAGAATCCTGTAAAGTGCCTCTTCTTTATTAATGGCGGATCTCTTCAAAAATAGTACAGTTTGATAGCAATAGGGTGTGCGAATCAACAACCCTCAATACATTGAAAAATGAAGTATTTATAATTCAAAAATACAAACGTTCCTGTCATAACTGATCAGGACGTGCTCATGCTATTTTTAGCCTAACTAACTTAACTAATCAAAACTGCTTGATGACTCGATACAACTGTATGCTGAATTTCTGGGGTAGGCCATTGGCGAGGTGTCTTCGCAACCTCTTCTGACTGGATAGGTGACTGTATGGTGACAGCTCATCTACTAATCTAGTAGATCACACAGTTCTTCCCATCTGATATGACCTGGCACCGTGACTTTAAGAAATCTCCGATACACTTCATCCATGTCTGTGTACTTAGCGAATGTAGGCTTGATGATGAAAATGTGCTTAATCTCATGCTGGATACTAATATCCAATTGCAAGGCATCCATGAATGCTTTTCATGTGATGCTTCCCTGTATACCTGCAAACTTAGAATTGTCCTTAGATACTTCAGTCAACCTTTTCATATAATCAGGGAGTGTCATTAACTTGTCATTAATGACCTTCATACCAGGCAGGCCCTTCCTTTGCAGAGCATCTATCTTGTGGAAAAACTTCTGCACTCCTTGATCCATGACTTGAATCTTCTCCTCTAGCTTAAGCATGAGACTTCTTTTGGTTAGGACCCTTTTGACTTCAAGTATGGTTTCTGTCCTGTCCTCAATCTTCAATTCTTCGAGTTCCTCCTGGGTCTTGGAATTCAGGAACCTTATAATTTCATTAGCTTGGGCTGGCATGTCTCCCAGCTCCGTTCTGATTTTCTCCACAGCCTGCTTGCTCCTCTCGAGAAATTCATTTTGTTCAAACATGATTTGAACCATTGGCCAGATTTCATTTATGGACTTGGAAATATCAGTCCACACGATCTCTTTGACTTCATCCAAAGTTTTTCCTGCCATTGTCTGTTTTTGGAGCTGTTGTAACTCCTTCCTGATTTGCTCATTCACATGTTTCTCTTTGGACAGACTGGTCTGGAAAGAATTCTTTAGCTCTTGGAGATTCTCCACTTCTTTCTTAAGCCTGTTGATCTATGACTCTTGCAGGTTCATTCTCTCCATAGACTTGGCTAGGTCTGTTGCTCCTTCTGGTAGGGGCACTGTTGTTGAAGATGGAATGACTGTCACTGTTGTTGTGCTCAATCCTGCAATAGGGATAGCACTCAATGGAATCCCTTCCATTGGCTTTGCCTACTCTTTCTCCTTTAGCAGTCTCTCCATCTCTGCCTCCATCTCCTTTAACTGTGCATTCTGCTCCAGGAGTAATTTCAGCATTTCATCCTTTTCACCTTCCTTTTCAGCTATTTCCTTTGCATGTGGGTCCTCTGTTGGAGGGAGCTTTAGCTGTTTTCTCAATGATGCGATGTCAGCATTTTTATTTTTAATCATCTCTTCGGCAGCCTTGACGTTCGCCGGGTCGTAACCGATCTTGAGGACCAGCTCCTCCAACGTCTTTATCCTGTTGTCTTTTGCGAAAGAAGATAACTTTTCTAACTTAAGTTGGGTCTGGGCATTGTTCAAATCTATCCGAAGCTTTGATTCAGAAGTTGAAGAATGGGCTAAAGTGTGGAAAATCATCTCCCCCGTTTGCTTGTGCAGATCCATCTGATCTGCCGGATGCACATCCTTTGCTTGAAACTCAAACGTGGCCCTCTTGTAATCAGATATTACCTTGGGATCAGGCACTTGTGCTTGGAGGAACGCCATATGCATCCTACCCTTTTCTGTATCAAATGTCGAAAGAAGTCTATGCTGGGCTGTGGATGACTGCTTCTGGAACTGTGCATAAGTGCTGTTGGTGAGCGTCTGGTTCTTCTTCTTGATCAAGTCATATTTTTCAAAAATACCCAACTTGGGCCCAGTCTTGCTTGGTGGAGAATCCAAGGGAGAATCTGTGGATTTTAATGCTTTTGTTACTTCCTTGAGCTGACTAGAGCCGAAAGGTAAAGTGAATTGCTTGGCCCCTGTGGTGGTCACTGTGGTAGTCACTGTGGTAGCTTCCACTGTTGTGCCGGGCGTTGAGACTGTCTTCGGCTTCTTGGAGTGAATTTGAAATTCCTCTGATGACACCTTTGTTACAGGAGGAGATGAATCCTGTCGAGGTCTCTTCTCCTTGAGGACCTGAGGTGTGGTAGCGGATAGTGCACTTGTTGAGGGCACCTACTGTTCCAAGTCCAGCAGAGTGTCAGGAAACCGTACTGTCTGATTCACGAATTTCTCGATCTCCGGCTTGGGCTCGTGAGCATACGGGGCATTTTTGTTTTTCACCCTCATATCTGAAATGATCTCGTGCGGATCATAGTGCCAGATGAAACTCGTAGAGAATTTCATCTCCTTCAAAATTCGATCTGCTTCTTCCCCTGCGGCTCGGCTATTGCAGATGAAAGGACTGATTTGTCCCTTGATTCTCAATTGTTTCTTTTTCTTAAGGGAAACAAAATGAATATCGTCAGAATTCATAATCTGCCTTATATATTCTAATGAAAAAATCCTTAGCGGTACATATCGAGGCAGTTTATAAGGCGTCAACTGGCATCCAAAGACTCTGATTTCTGTGTGATTCTGGCATAAATACCAGTCTCATGTCTGAACGTTGTCCGAGAGATGCAGGATTCTATAGACTTCATCATTTATCCGTGGCTCAGGCATGCCATGCAACATACTCATCACAGGGTGGTAAAATTGGTCAATGAACGCTGTGAATTCATATTCAACAGAATTATTTTTCAGAAGGGAAGTCCACGATGTGACTGGATGGGGCCTCCCGTCGACGTCCATCTTCTGCATGGATAAATTGAACCTGTCGGCTTGAAAATAGATGAACATGTAAGCCAGAATGGATGAATACCTAAACATGCCTTCTGTGGCAAAATTGACGAACTGCTCATGGATATTATTGGCCAAGAAGGTGTTGTAGTCGAACTGCGTGGTTGGTTGTTCGTCGTTTGAAAAGATGGGCAGAAAACCCAGGATGGGCTCATCTACCCACTGATCAGAATAGTATCCAAGCAGGGCACACTGAGAAGAAATAATTTGATTTCCTCTGGTGGAAAACATGGAATAAGGATACGGGGGATTGGTGGACGGGAGTGGAGCGGAAGTAGGAAGAAAAAGCTCAAAAATATGAGCTCTCTTTGGGAACGTCATTTTCTGGTATAGCTCGGTGAGGATTTCTAAATTAAAGGGGGACGCAGATTCCGCTCGGGTAATTTGTAACATCAGGTCGATATCTTCAGGGGTGATGAAGAAAAGAACGTCTCCGGATGAAGAAAGGATGGCTTTCTGGTCGGGGACGTAGTGGGCCTGGCATTGGAGGGCAAACTCAGGGAAATTATGAATTTGGGGGAAGAGGTACAGTGGCAAATTAGACTCCCAGAGTCCAATTTCGTCGCTTTGATCCAGGAAAACCTCTCGGAGCCATGCCTGCAGATCAACAAAGTTGAAACTGCATATAGTGTCAGCTATCAGGCGATCTTTATCAACCAAAGGAATTTTTTCCAGGTCAACTGGCGGAGGAAGGAAAGGATTCTCCTCCTCTTCCGATTGTTTTGTCTTTGACACCATTTCAACAACTGTACCTGCAAAAAACAATACGTTAGTGGGGTCGACGTACTGTAGGTGAAAGCGATGTGGGAGCAATGGAGGAATAGGAGGTTTCTGGTTTGTAGGTGAAAGCGATGCGAGAGAAATGGAGGAATAGGAGGTTTCTGGTGCGATGGATGAAAAACGAATACAAGGGGAAACAATTGTTTTATTCAAAAACGGGTCGGTTGGACGCGGGAAAATGGTTAGCGTGACAACGGGTATGTTATCCAGTTATTAATGGACAACGGGCCACTAGGGATGAAGTGGAAGATGATGGTGGCCAAAGCATACGGAGGAGTGACGTGGAGGCAGGTGATCGGAGGTAAAAGTCGCCAAAGGGGGCTGGTCATGAATGGAAAGGGTAAGGCCTGACAGCAGGGACTGACAACAGTTATGGTATGGGACTCAGACCCGGGAGCAAGTGGGACAGGTGGACTTAGTGGAGGGTGATGTTCATGAGTGGAGGGTGATGTTCATGAGTGGCGGGCTGTCAGAGAACATGTGAAGGATGGGACTTGAAAACCAATAAACCGACACCACGTAAGACCATGGGCCCGCCGAAAGGAAAAATCTATTTCGGACACCCCCCTTTGGTTAAAAGTAGAATGTCCAGGGGGGTCCGGAATCCATCGTTATCCGTTGATCAGCGTGCCGGTTTCCTGACCGCAGATCTTAGCGCGCTCTTTAATACCCATTCCGGAAACCCCCCCTTCCATTAAAGGCATAATGGAGGGGGCGGTCCGGAATTCAATGTGAACCATCGATCTGAGCGTTCATTTCCAAGCCGTCCAGATCTGCGCCCGAGTTATTAACAATTCTGGACCCCCCCCCTCCATTAAAGGTAGAACGGGAAGGGGGGTCCCAAATCCAATGTGATCTGTTGATTCATGCACTTTGTTCTGGACCGTCCAGATCTGTGTAAAAATTATCGTCGATTCCGGACCCCCCCCCCTTCCGTTAAAGGCAGAATGGTAGGGGGGTCCGGGATTTTCTGTGAGCCGTTGATCTAATCATCGTGATCTGGACCATTGGAAGGTGCATGAAGGATAGGTCGGGAGCAGAAAATGTAAGCTGTAGGAAAAACTTAGGATTAGTGCTTTCACATGGGTTTTTCTTCGATTTTTCTCACATACACCACTAAGGGGACATCATTTCAACTACACTTAGGCATTGGAGTCATAGGGTAACATCTTTATCGATCTAGATTTATTTGGGCAAGGCAGGCCAAGCAGTTAATCTACATTCTAACCTACTTTCACAAGACAAATAACCCAGATTAAACAGTTGAGTTAAGATATTATTCTTCCTAAGGGATATCTGACCAGGATTAGATAGTCTGGTCAGATTTATTCACTAATTCTAACCTAGGGTCTATCTGACCAGGATTAGATGGTCTGATCAGATGTATTCACTATTCCTAACCTAGGGGCTATCTGACCAGGATTAGATGGTCTGATCAGATGTATTCACTAGTCCTAACCTAGGGGTTATCTGACCAGGATTAGATGGTCTGATCAGATGCATTCACTAACCTATCAACATTAAAAATTTAAAAGAACTTGGTCATGCTTGAAAGGTATGACCAAGTTGCTATTATTGCATGGGGCTTTTTGTTTCAATTCTTTTTTGCCCTCTTTTTCTTTTCTTTTCTTTTTCTTTTTCTTTTTTCTCTTTCTTTTTTCTCTTTTTTCTTTCTCTTTTCTTTTTTCTTTTTTCTTTTTCTTTTTTCTCTTTTTTCTTTTCTTTTCACAAATTATTTGAAGAATGAAATATCATTTGTCAATAAAATCACCAGATACAGATAATATCCAAGTCATCAACTGATTCCCATAATTTATGGGGTGATAACAGAATCCATATTAAATATGTACATAATGTGGATTTAAAAATTGAAACTGGTGATCTAGATGGAAAGAGCTCGAAAAATTATGCGGTTAAAAAAAAAAGGCACTGAAAACGGACTTCCGATGTTAGAGTTATGCCATTTTTAAAAAAGGTACAATCGGTAACCAAATGACCACGTGATTGTGTAAGTTGCTTTATGAAGTGACTCACTTTTATAAAGAGAAGTGGGGATCACTTTTACAATGAAGTTACTTTATAATAGAAAAGTTGCAAGCAAAGTAAATAACTCTAAAATAAAATATTAAAGCTACTTATAGTGATTCACTTTTATACATGAAGTGAAATACACTTTACAATTTTACCATGAACTTTTTCAAAAAAGGTAACAAAAGAGAGACTTGAACTCAAGACCTCTTACTTTATAAGGCAACTTTTAACCAAATGATCTAGAAAAACATATTGTAATGTTCAGAAGGAGGATTGGGGTTGTTTTTGTTATTGTTGTTGAAGACAGCCTTGGAGAGCGTGCTGAAAAAAAATTGTTGTCACACAAGAAAAAAAATATGCTTCTCGATGAAAACAAGGGTTAGATCTCAGTTAGCTTACCTGGAAGATGCACCTTTTCCTATCTGTTTCTGATTTTCCAAGATCGTATAGGGCGCGGGGAAAAGAGAATACACAGATCTAAAAGAGTAGAAACCCGGAAATAAATAAAACAAAACCGAAATAAAACCAAAATACTACTCTGCAAAAATTTAAAAAAATGTGTATTCAAGCTTTATACCTCTGGATCTGACTGTATTGGTCATATCTTGGGAAAACGGAAACCTTTTCGAGTGAAACGAAAAGTGTTTCTAACTGAAAAGAGCGCTCTAGACGAAATGGAATAGTCCTCATAGCCCAAAAATGTACGTAAATGACAGAAAGTGGAGATGAGTCAACTCGGCTTCACGATCTCGATCTACAATAGGAGCAGGTCTTCAAGTAGGCTCTGATACCAGGTTCAACAACACATGTATTCCAACAGAGGAAGAACACCTTCAGTAACCACTCACATAACCAGATCAAAGATCAACACATCGATGTTTTCATGTGGTAAAACCTCTACGGGGAAACATCCACAGCCCCAACCAACGCGGTCACTTGGAGCAATTTATTAATGCAAACAAAAATATTACAGAGATATTTTACAAGAGAGTTTCTCACAATCGATCATCGACAAATGACCCTCCATGATCTTTAAATAAAGATCATGGACCAATCAGGTGTTAATCCATAGATCAATGGCCATTAAGATCGAGGAGAGTATGAACCATCAGATCACTCTATGTCGGGAACATATCGTGACCATCGGATTTCCTAACTACAAATGCATACTAATGCATAATAAAGAAACACACTAGAAAACACACATTTACCTAACGACACAATAAACCAAGTAGATATTACTAACTCCTAAGTGTCTAAATATCCTAACAAGTTCATGAGACAAACGTGTGATCATTGGACTAGATACCCAATCAACAAAAGTCACAAGGGGATCCAATTCATGGAAGCATGAGTAGATGGACAAAAGTATGGAAGCAACAATAAGTTAGAGAGAAGTGACACTTTGTACACTCTTACAACTTCCTAAGGGTAGTTTGCATTGATGACAATGGTTGAGGAAGCAATAGTAATTGAGAAGTGATGATATCCGAAGATGGGGCAGAAATGCAACAAAGATCAATGGATGTTGTCGGGCACAACAAAAAAATGAAGTGGGGGAGGATGAAATGTATCCCATGAAACCCACTAAGCACATGCGATCCATGGGAAAATTTGATGTTGAAATGGATGGAAATCAGAAAGAATTGATTGGTTGGATTCACAAAGAAATTTAGGTGTGGGGAGGATCACCTTGCGAACACGATGGTGACATGTAGCACCAAGGAGGAACACACATTACTTTCCTTAGAATGATTAACAGAGACTTGGGTTTTGTTTGGGGAAGGGAGGGGCATCATGGGAGTATTCCCAATGAGTGGAGCTATATTCCATTGACAACGTGGGTGCACTAGAGAGGTTAGACGACCCCATTAACACACCCATAAGGAGTCACATTGATCGGAAAGAGAGAGTGCACAAGGAAATGGTCACACACCTAAGGATGGGGCACACTGGATCACGAGATGAATGGCTGATGGGTGTGTGGGCTTGGATAGGCACTCCAAGTCCACAGATGAGGTGAAACAATTTAGTTGAGTGTCGGTTCGCAAAGGCACATGACACACCCAAGAGACATGATGTTTCACACAAGTAACTCTTGGATTCCATATAAAAGAAAGGGGGCATAACCAAAGGAGAGCATATAGCATTTTGGACAATAGATATGGAGAGGAAGTCCAAGGAAAATTTAAGGAAATGAGTTGAGGTATATTTTCCATGATGGAAGATAAGTAGCCAAGATTTGGATTTTTTGGGTGGTTTTGGGGATGTCTAGAAAAATAAATCCATTGGAGGCATGTGTGAGGCTTAACAAAAATCGGTCTTATCTTGGTGAAAGTTTGCAGAAACAAAGGGACATAAATTCTACAGTTGCGGGAACTGCTGAGGTGCATTGTAGGTTGTTATAGTGATGATTGTGAAAATGATTCTTTGTGTGACAGATCAATTATTGAATGTAATGGTGACATGAGGTGAGTCACGTGACTCTATCCAATTTGTAAATTGAGCAAGTAGTTCTCTTATTGTAAATATTTTCCAATAAAAAATACTTAGCCAGTTGTTAGGCACGATTTGTGTCTCCCACACTATTTATGTGTTTGTATTCATTTTCTCTGCACTTGTTCTCTTGGATTATCATGTTGATCGATCCATGCTTAAATAAGACTAAGTGTTAAACTATGTTAAGAATTTTCTAAGTAAGCAAGAGTTGCACTAGAGTAAGAGTGTGACTCATAGTATGCCTAGAACAAAGTATGGTTATGCTCTATGTTATCACTCCAAGAAACTCCTCACGGTTGTAGACTAAGGATGCTTGGTAACTTAAAAATAATGTGTAGATATGCTTGGAACAATGGGGTCTTTAATGATCAATGTAATAGACAACTCATCATACATCTAAAGAAACAGTGCTTTCAGGAAACAATAATCAGATCAAGTAAATTGAAAGGAGAGGATGAAGAACACTATCCTTGATTTCCAAATACAACTGAGTGTAGGGCTTAATGAAAGATAGAAAGAAATCCTTTAATTCAAGTCTATGAGCTCAATAAAGATATAACAATCTTCATAAGCTAAGATAAACTGAAACAAAGTACAGAAAGGGAAACATGGATATTTCTGATATTGAAAACGAAAGGAAACTGAACTTTATTTTTGTAAATAAGAGTCTATACAGTAGCACAAAATATATTCCCAGTTTGAACCCTTGTCTCTTAGAAAATATAGGCATTTATAGCCTTTTACAATCAGTTTTTAAGATCCTAAAAACTTGGACCTGTGTCTAAAAATAGAAATTCAAATTAACTAAGCAAATCAATAACAAAGACTTAATGGCTAGACTAGCATTCAAATTGTCTTCAATCTCAAAATTTGACATCTGTATTCTTCAGCTTCTAGAATCTATTGTGTCATAAAACATGGCAGAGGCACCTGTCTTGGTAGCTGGATTTCTTCAGTTGTTCATAGTCGATACTTTAGGAGATCAGTTTAGCATGTGGTTTTCAAAACTCCCACGAATCTCTGATGCGGAGTATTTTTCGATCTAGTTGTTAACCCTTTAATGCTCTGGAACTTCTTTAAATCCTGTGGAAAACGACCTGCTCCACCCTTAGATTTCAAAAATGTTTTTTATGCTTTCACCAGCTAACGCGCCTTATGATTGGCTGGTTAGCTGGTGAAAGCGCTGCCTTTCACCAACTAACTGGTTGTAAAATTGCCCTGTGCGCTGGTGAAAGCTCTACCTTGGCCCAAAATGAACTTTCACCTCCAAAAATGTGGTTCTATCAAAAAACTCAGTGTGTCTCTACTTTATCCCCTTGCATGTTCACAGCAACCTGAGTTAGCACTTGCAAATCCAGGTGTGAATTTTGCTTTTGCTTCAATTTTCTAATCTTCCTTTTAAGGCACTTTGCCAACCACAATAGACTGTTATAGTCTTTAGTGATTTTATTTTTCCTCTTCTTTTCCTTCACACTTTCACGAGCCATCTTTTCAAATGCAGCATTTGTTTCTGCGAAATTATCAGACAAAGTCTTGTATCTTTCCTTTATTACTCTCTCTAAGACCTCCTGCTGGGCGATCACTTCTTTGAGTTGCTTGATTTTATGTGTTTTCTTCGACTTAGTGCTCTTCGATGTTTCCCCTTCCTTGGTGTGAGTAAATGTCTTACAATCTTGTGCAAATTCAACGGAGTGTTCAAGGCTTTTAATGGCAGGGCTCTCATCTTCTTGCTCTGGCTCTGAGTCTGTGTATGGCAGATTTAAGATGTTTGTTTTCTTTTTTGTAGGCTGCTCTGTAGTAGTTTCAAAATCCAATTTTTTCTTTGACCTATGAGATCTCACACCAGATATCCTATCTTCTGGGGGTCCTGGAAGGGTTCTCCTCTTCCTCGAGCTGCTTTGAGGAGTCAATTGTCGTTTTCCACCTTTCTTCTGTTCATCCATGGCCGAAGTTTGAGTCTCAAAGCCCTCCCAAAAAAGAAAATGTTGCCAAGTCCTTCCTTTTTGTCTTAGCTCCTCCAGGACTATCAATTTAATAAGGCAAAAGTGGCAAAGAGTGTTCTTCATACTTAGAGGTTTATCTCTAATCTTTTTATAGACTTTAGTTAAACTCTTGTGCAAGAAGAAAGGTAGATTTAGGAGAGTTTTCCCTGTAAAATGGTCTAAGAGGTTGAAATGATATAACATCAGTTTGTCGTACCTAACTTCTGAAGTTATGTAGAGTTGGATTCCCTTAAACAGATCCTGCAACTCATCTTCTAAATGGGAAACTAGCATGCTCTTCTTCCATGCATTATTTCTAAACTCTTCCTTTAAATATGCTCTGAAATTTAGGTTCTTGGTGGCTGTCATTTTGAACCAACTCTGGCCTGATCTTGGTAAACTGGTCGCTACAGCGATGGCAGCTTCATCCATGATAATTTCTAAAGACCCAACACAGGTTGTATTTGCATCAAATGTTTTAGCAAATGCCTCTGCTGTTGATTGGTGACAACCATTCTGTAGCTTTTCGACATATCCCATACATCCTACGTTTAAGAAGTATTTTCGCACCTCTGGATGCACCTGTAGAAAGGACAGAATATCCAATTATTTTCTCAACAAAGAACCATTGTGTCTCCTTGCCATCTGAAATTAAAAACCCGAAGCGATTTTGCACACAAAACACTGCAATCTGCTATTTGGGCCGAGGTCTTGTGCTGGTGAAAACACTCGGCTCTGTCTTTCAACATTGAAAACTTATAATACGCCTGTGGATAGTGCATGTTGGGGAAATGATGGGCCGATTTGATGTCACCAGCCAAGTATTACTGCTCCTTCACCTGTAATGATAGATTTGGATCCGCCATTTCCAACGCCATGATCGTGAAGCATGCATTTCTGAACGAGATTTGCTTTGCAATCCGATTTAGACGTGCAAACCCGAATCTCCATCATTATCCACTTTCACCAGCGCATCATAATGATTGCATGACGTGGGATAAGCATGCCATCATTTGATTTTTTAAAACATGGATAAAACACACGTGATTACTACTTTCACCAGCCAACGGCCCGTGGGAAGCGCTCCTTGGTTGTTGAAAATCGCTTCTTTCACCAGCTAACGACCCGTGAGAAATTCTCCTTAGTTGTTGAAAATCACTCCTTTCACCAACTAACCATCATATTTAAAACACGTGTTAGCTGTTGAAAGATTTTTATGAAAATTTTAAAGAGAAGACCTTTATGGATTGTTTTATTTCTAAGACATAAATTAAAACCTAAGTTTTGCTACTAGAAAAACTCAAAACAAAATTGAAGAAAACTACCAATAGCCATGCTATCAACCACAAAATGCAACCATAGTGCCTGATTCATTTTGGGAGCTAACATTTGGCTCCAACTGGGATGGACATCTCCCTGTGAGGTGACCAAGAACCTAGCTAGACTCAGTAGCCTTATTACAATTTAAAAAGAAATCTGAAAAATAGTTTTTCTAGTACCATTGGGCATGGAGTTATTCATGTGATAGAAACAAAGAAAACAAAACTGAAAAATAAGATGTACAAGTAGAACAGGGCTTTTAAGAAAAAGCCTTATGAAAAATAGGTCTTTAGAAAGTGCCCGTTGAAAGGGCCACCTGCTACTTCCTCACCTGAAATATTTTCGAGAACAAAGGTGTTGTTCTGCTGAACCGCTGTTATGACAAAAGGACCTGTCCAGAGAGCATCAAATTTGTTGTGTTTCCCCTTCTCTTGCCTTGTTGCATCCCATTTTAAGACTAATTCCCTTGTTTTGAAGACATTTGATTTGACTTTCTTGTCGAAGATCTCCTTGATTTTTTCTTGATGTAATTCTGTTCTTTCCAAAAGCTGCTCTCTATCTTACTGTAGCTCTACCAAATTATGAATTCTCCAAGTCAAATCACTTGGTTCATAATCGGTTTCTTGTAAAAACTTTGCAACCAGCAGTGCAAGTTGAACATGAAATATGGCTTCAGTATGATATACCAACTTGAAAGGAGATGTACCAATTGATTTTTTACATGTAACCCTGTCATCCCACAAAGTAAACTTCATCTTGGAATCCCAGCCTCTGGCATTTTGTTCAAGAATCTTCTTCATAATTCTAACTAAACTCTTGTTTGATGACTCAGCTAAGCCATTTCCTTGCGGATAGTAAGCGATGGAATGTACCAACTGAATTCCCATCTCTTCACATAATTTCACCAAGTGTTTATCTTTGAATGCAACAGCGTTATCAGTGACTATTCTCTTAGGGAAGCCAAATCTAGCAAATATGTTTTCTTGCAGAAAATTTATGATGACAGTATGATTGGCATTCCGGGTGGGATTAGCCTCAATCCACTTTGTAAAGTAATCGGTGGCAACAAGGATCCACTGGTGCTGACCACTAGAAGGAGGGTGAATTTCACCTATGAAGTCTAGGCCCCATTGTTGGAAAGGACCTGTGACCACTATAGGTTTGAGGAGAAGAGACTTCAATTGTTGTTTGCCTTCAAATCTTTGGCACTTGTCGCATGTTCTCACAAACTCACACACATCTGAAAATAAGGATGGCTAGTAATAACCAGATCTTAAGATTTTATGTGCAGTGGTTTTCCAATAGTGATGTCCTCTGCATTAACTGTTATGGAATTCAATCATGACCTTAGCTTCTTCTTCTTTGTTTATGCACCTCAACAATACACCTATTGGATTTTTCCAGAACAATAAGTTTCCATTGATGCAGAAATTTATGGATTTGAGCTTTAAAGCCCTTCCTCGTGTCTTTGTCAAATTTGATGGGACTGATAAATTTTGCAAAAAATGAACAATGTGACTGTACCATTTGCAATCAGCTAGGTGAGATGAGACCTGCATTTCCTCACCTTCTTTATCCTCTGAATACTGAACATTATCTACATTAATACTTACCAAATTTATTTCGAGCAGCCTACAATTTTCTTCTACCAGAAGTTTGGCAAGGCCCTGACCCTTCACAAGTTTCACTGGTTTAATTTCAACATCAAATTCAATCAACTTTTCTATCCATTTACTCCTCTTTCCATCTATGTCGGGTTGTATAAGCACATCTTTAACTGAACTGGAGGGTACGAAAGATATTACCTTTGCCTGAAGGATGTAAACTCTGAAAGCTTTCAAAGACTTGATAAGTGCATATGCTTGTTTCTCCAACAATTCATACTTTACCTATGCATCCCTCAAGACCTTGCTAAAGAAGGAAACTGGCTGCTCCTGATCATATGCATTTTTCTGCAAGAGTATTGCTGCAATTGTATCTCTTGAAGCAAATGAAAAAATGTAAAATACCTTGGAGAAATCGGGGCTGATCAAAACAGGGGCTGTAGTGATGGCTTCCTTTATGGCATTGAATGAGTGTTTGGCTGCTTCAGTCCACTTTACCTCGGAGTCTTTTCTTAACATAGCAGTAATATGCTTTGTGAGCTATGCAAAGTTTACTACAAACCTTCTGATAACATTTCTAGTCCCAAGGAAAGACTGAATGTCCTTCTTTGATCTAGGAAGAGACATATTTTTAATTGCTTCTACCCTTTTTGGGTCAATTTTTACCCCATCAGTTGAAACAATATGCCCAAGTAATTTCCCTTCCTTAAGTGCAAAATTTGATTTTTTTGGATTAAGAGAAATGCCATACTTTTGACATTTTAGAAATGTCCTTTTTAAGTGCTGCAAATGAAGTTCATGGATGCTCGAGAAAACAGTGATATCATTGAGATATATCAGGACAAATTTATCTTTCTCTCCAACGAAAGCAATGTCCATCGCCCTTTGGAATGTCGCTCCTGCATTCGTCAATCCAAAGGGCATCATCTCGTACATAAATGTACCCCATGAAGTAGTAAAAGCAGTCTTTTCTTTATCATCCGGATGGACAACAATCTGGTTGTATCCATAAAACCCATCAATAAAAGACATCACCTTTGATCCTAACACCTTCTGCAAAATATGCTCCATTTTGGGCAGAGGGTAGTTGTCCTTCCTAGAGAGCTTATTCAAATTTCTGAAGTCAATGCAGAGTCTGATCTCCCCATTCTTCTTCCTGACTGGTACGAGATTTTCAATCCATTTTGAATACCTAAGAAGAATGATGATGCGGGCGTCCAATAGTTTTTTGATTTCCCTTTCCATTGTAGGAAGCAACAAAGGATTAAAGGATCTAAGATTCTGCCTGAATGGTTTGGTGTCTTTGTTCAAGGGAATCTTATGCTGAATTACCTTTGTGTCAAAAGTCTTCAAGTCATCATATTGCCAAGCGAAGATGTCAACAAAATCCTTTAGCAATTCTCCATAATCAGCCCTTTGTTTTTCAGTCAAATGTGAAGCCAAGTTGACATATTTAGGATCTTGTTCGCTGGCTACATTATACTGCAAAACTTCTAAATCTTTTTCCCCATTTTCCAATTTGACAACCACGTCATTATTATTGAAAAGCCTTTCCAAAGGGACCAAACCTTTAGGAATTCTGTTGGAAGACAGCTGGACTATTTCATGTGCTATGATTTTGTTTCTAAATTTTGGCTTCTCAATTTCATTGTCATGTTCATTCTCCTGATCAATCTGCAGATCTGCAAACTCATCTATCACTACAAGAAATCTAGTGAGTTCAGCATCGTCTTCAAAAACCTTCCAAAATTTTACGTTATCAGGGAGAGATGGCCTATATTTAACTTGAATTTTGTAATTCAATTTATGAGGCGGAGGGGGTATGAAAGCACAAGCCGACACAGCTAATGAATCAGCCAATTCATTCATTTCTCTAGGTACATATGAAATTTTAAAATCTGCAAAATCGTGAATTTCCCTCAACACTTCATCTCTGTATGCTTTCAACCTGACATGCTTTGCTTGAAAGGACTTATTCACCTATTGAATGATCAAATCTGCATCTCCAAATACCTGCAATTTTTTTATCTCCATCTCTTTGTCTGCATTTAGCCCCATAAGAAGTGTCTCATACTCATCAATATTATTAGTCACTTTAAAATCAAGTTTAAAGGACAAAGGAGAAGTTTTCTTAGAAGGGGAAATCAATACCACTACTGCTCCTGCTGATTCCTTTGTGCAAGCACCATCAAAGAACATGGTCCAAAGATCGTCCTCTGCTGCTTCTGTGGGCTGAACTATGGGCTTTCTGAGCATCAATGCATCTAGTAATGAATCATCAATTTGCAAAATACAAGATCCCATACCTGTGTCGATAGAATAGATAGGATGATTGGATAGATTTTTTTCATCACTGATTACATATGCCAACTGAGATTCCCTATATAGCCTTCTATTCACCCCTCCAAAAACAGGGATAGTAGCGTAGGAGAGATCCATTTGAAGAGTGCCACCTAGCCTCTTCATCCACGATCTTGATAGCAGACATCCAAATTTAGGTGGTATGTCTGCCACTGCTATATCCATAACCATAGTCTTCATGGACGCTTGGGTTAAGGTTACAGCCAAGTCCTTGATCATCCCAAGACATTTGACTTTTCAAGAGTCAAAAGAGAAAATATCATGATAAGACTTGGTGATCTCCAGCCCAAGCTCATCCATGACCGCCTTTGGCATCAAATTGTGCGAAGCACCGGAGTCCAACAAATAGTTATGCAGTGTTTTCTCATGAATATTTAGAGAGATGTAAAAGGGAGGACAACTTTCATCTTTGTCTTCTATCATTTGGCCCAGAGTAATGGTTGGATTTTCATCATATATGTTGAGAATATCAACAGAAGGGGATACTGATTGGGGATCTAGAGTTTTGAGGATATCCTTTTTGAACATTTCATTTTTCATTAACTTGACTAGAGGAATAGGAATTTTAATTTTTTGTATTTTGGCCTCAAAATTGAACGAATATGGGACTTTATAGGAAGCTTTATCAGAGACCTTTACCTGATTCAAAGGAGCTTCCTGATTTCTTTGTTGTTCAACAGGGGCTTGACTTTTTGGAGTTTGATGCTTGACAAGGGAAACTGTCTTCTTGGGAGGAGCTGATGCTTTCACCTTTGAGGGATTTGTTTGTTGACTCTATGATGTCTGATCTTTTTTCTTAACAGGGGCTGTGCTCTTTTCGGGAGAGGCTGGTGCATTCTGTTGAGCAGTATCAGATTTAGATCAGAGATTATATCTATTCTTATATTCTGTCGCGAAAATGCCATCACCAATAGGATTATCCTCTATCTGTTCAGTCATCAATGCCTCCTCATAGTCGTGTTGTGTTAGATAAGATTTCCCTGTCTCTTCTCCAACACAATGAATGTTATCTTCTCCATATTATTGATACTCACCCTCATCTTCATCCATCACAACATTTTGAAGAGGGACCTTTATTCTCCGATCTTCAGTAGGATTCTTTTCTCTTTGCAAGATCTGTGTTGGCTGATTATTTCTTCTGAAGTTGTTGGGATTTTGATTTGGGTTCCTGCCTGCAGAATCATAAGTGCCTCTTCCCTTCACAGGCTTCTTATTTTCAATCTTGAGCTTAGATATCTCAGAGGTTAGAGGCTCTAGCATCTTAGCCATTTTATCAAACTTCAGATCAACACTTGATGAAGAAGAAGCCTCATTCCTTGGCCTTCTCCTATCAGAATTTCCTTCTAGATTTTGGGAGGCTAAAATATTTGATTCCACCTCAAGGGCAGCATCTTGCATGAGAGATAATGTTGGTGACCTCCTTTCTCTCAACAATAAATAGAAATCTGAATCAAAAGCATCAGAATATGTGATCTTGGCAGAAGCATCTGAAGGTTTTATCTCTGCTGGTATTTTACCATACATCCGGTTAAATCTTTTAGTGAAATCAGAGACTGACTCACTATTTTGTTTCCTTAGGTTTTCGAATTCTGTGATATAGTATACAAAATCTCTTCTGTCACCCCAATGTTTCAAAATGGTCTCATCCAATTGCTCGATTCCAGCTATGGAACCAACAGGGAGTTCTTTGAACCATTTCCTAGCATGGCCATCTAGGCTTTGGACAAAGACTCGTGTCCAAATATCTTCTTCTTCAATATTAAGGTTTTCAGCATAACTGTAGAAAGCCTCAATATGTTTTTCAACAGACACATCACTTTCGCCTGTAAATTTGGGCATATACTTCTGATAGTCTCCCGTTGGCATGGTTGATACTGGGTTTGGAAATATGAGTGGTGCATATCTAGCAGCTAGGATTTGTTGCATCTTCGTCAAAGGAGGTGGTGCAGCCATAACTATCAAGGGTGAGAAAGGTGGTGATTTATTTTTTGATTCTTCAACACTGGAGGAATGTGAAAGAGGTGAATCTTCTAATGGGAAAGAGGTCTGGTAAGAGGCTCTGTAGAAATTTGCAAGATGTCCAGCTAAATTTCCTTCACCTTTAGCATATAGTTCTTGGAGAAGATGTTCAACAACAAGGAGGCTAGTATAAATGTTCAAATGATCTTCTTGTTGCTGAGAATGAAAAGACTCAAGGGAAGAAGAACTGTGGCTTCTTTCTAAAGTCTTGGATGTTTTTTCAATCAAATTTAAATCTATCAATTTATCATCATTAGTATTTTCATGTTGATCAAAAGGAGTTTATTCTTCTACAGTATTCACAGTTGTTTTTTCATCAATGCTCTTTGAAAAGAACTCAAATTTTTCTGTAGTAGATTTTCCATAACTGAAAAGAGGATTACCTTATGTATCTGATCTTGAAGCTTGACCCTGAATTATCTTTCCTTTATTGAGAATTAGTTTTGGATTGGACACTGGTGTAATAGGTGATTCTTGAGGATTCGCCCTAGTACTGATCCTCTTAAGAGCCAGGATGAACTTGTGGAGTCGCCAGATAGATAACTACAACCAACTAAAAATGTCTAATCTTTGTTTATCATCAAAGATCATCTCTGTGTCGTATCCCAGGAAAGAAAAACTTAAATTTCGTCTCCCCGACAACAACGCCAATTTGTTATCACTCCAAGAAACTCCTCAGGGTTGTAGACTAAGGATGCTTGGTAACTTAAAAATAATGTGTAGATATGCTTGGAACAATGGGGTCTTTAATGATCAGTGTAATAGACAACTCAACATACATCTAAAGAAACAGTGCTTTCAGGAAACAATAATCAGATCAAGTAAATTGAAAGGAGAGGATGAAGAAAACTATCCTTGATTGCCAAATACAACTGAGTGTAGGGATTAATGCAAGATAGAAAGAAATCCTTTACTTCAAGTATATGAGATCAATAAAGAGATAACAGTCTTCATAAGCTAAGATAAACTGAAACAAAGTACAGAAAGGGAAACATGGATATTTCTGATATTGAAAATGAAAGGAAACTGAACTTTATTTCTGTAAATAAGAGTCTATACAGTAGCAAAAAATATATTCCTAGTTTGAACCCTTGTCTCTTAGAAAAGATAGGCATTTATAGCCTTTTACAATTAGTTTTTAAGATCCTAAAAACTTGGATCTATGTCTAAAAATAGCAATTCAAATTAACTAAGCAAATCAATAACAAAGACTTAATGGCTAGACTAGCATTCGAATTGTCTTCAATCTCAAAATTTGACATCTGTATTCTTCAGCTTATGGAATCTGTTGTGTCATGAAACATGGCAGAGGCACCTGTCTTGGCAGATGGATTTCTTTAGTTGTTCATAGTCGATACTTTAGGAGATCAGTTTAGCATGTGGTTTTCAAAACTCCCACGAATCTCTGATGCAGAGTATTTTTCGATCAAGTTGTTAACCCTTTAATGCTCTGGAACTTCTTTAAATCCTGTGGAAAATGACCTACTCCATCCTTAGCTTTCAAAAATGCTTTTTATTCTTTCACCAGCTAACTCGCCTTATGATTGGTTGGTTAGATGGTGAAAGCGTTGCCTTTCACCAGGTAACTGGCTGTAAAATTTACCTGTGCGTTGGTGAAAGCTCTACCATGGCCCAAAATGAACTTTCACCTCCAAAACTGTGGTTCTATCAAAAAACTCAGTGTGTCTCTACTTTATCCCCTTGCATGTTCACAACAACCTGAGCTAGCTCTTGCAAATATGGATGTGACTTCTGCTTTTGCTTCAATTTTCTAATCTTCCTTTTAAGGCGCTTTGCCAACCACCATAGACTATTATAGTCTTTAGTGATTTTCTTTTTCCTCTTCTTTTCCTTGACACTTTCATGAGCCATATTTTCAAATGTAGCATTTGTTTCTGCAAAATTATCAGACAGAGTCTTGTATCTTTCCTTTATTACTCTCTCTAAGACCTCCTGTTGAGCGATCACTTCTTTGAGTTGCTTGATTTTCTGTGTTTTCTTCGAATTAGTGCTCTTCGATGTTTCCCCTTCCTCGGTGTGAGTAAAGGTCTTACAATCCTATACAAATTCAATGGAGTGTTTAGGGCTTTTAATGGCAAGCCTCTCATCTTCTTGCTCTAGCTCTGAGTCTGTGTATGGAAGATTTAAGATGTTTGTTTTCTTTTCTGTAGGCTGCTCTATAGTAGTTTCAAAATCCAATTTTTTCTTTGACCTGTGAGATCTCACACCAGAGATCCTATCTTCTGGGGGTCCTGGAAGGTTTCTCTTCTTCCTCGAGCTTCTTTGAGGAGTCAATTGTCATTTTCCACCTTTCTTCTGTTCATCCATGGCCTGAGTTTGAGTCTCAAAGCCCTCCCAAAAAAGAAAATGTTGCCAAGTCCTTCCTTTTTGTCTTAGCTCCTCCAGGATTATCAATTTAATAAGGCCAAAGTGGCAAAGAGTGTTCTTCATACTTAGAGGTTCAGCTCTAATCTTTTTACAGACTTTAGTTAAACTCTTGTGAAAGAAGAAAGGTAGATTTAGGAGAGTTTTCCCTATAAAATGGTCTAAGAGCTTGAAATGATATAACATCAGTTTGTCATACCTTCCTTCTGAAGTTATGTAGAGTTGGATGCCCTTAAACAGATCCTGCCACTCATCTTCTAAATGTGAAACTAGCATGCTCTTCTTCCATGCATTATTTCTGAACTCTTCCTTTAAATATGCTTTGAAATTTAGGTTCTTGGTGGCTGTCGTTTTGAACCAACTCTAGCCTGATCTTGGTAAACTGGTCGCTGCAGCGATGGCAGCTTCATCCACGATAATTTATAAAGACCCAACACAGGCTGTATTTCCATCAAATGTTTTATCAAACGCCTCTGCTGTTGATTGGTGACAGCCATTTTGTAGCTTTTCAACATATCCCATACAACCTGCGTTTAAGAAGTATTTTCGCACCTCTGGATGCGCCTGTAGAAAGGACAGACTGTCCAATTATTTTCTCAACAAAGAACCACTGCGTCTCCTTTCCATCTGCAATTCAAAACCCGAAACGATTTTGCACACAAAACACTGCAATCTGTTGTTTGGGTCGAGGTCTTGCGCTGGTGAAAACACTCGGCTCTATCTTTCAACATTGAAAACTTATCATACGCCTGTGGATAATGTGTGTTGGGGAAATGATGGGCCGATTTGATGTCACTAGCCAAGTAGTATCACTCCTTCACCTGTAATGATAGATTTGGATCCTCCATTTCCAATGCCATGATCGTGAAGCATGCATTTTTGAACGAGATTTTCCTTGCAATCCGATTTAGACGTGCAAACTCGAATCTCCATCATTATCCACTTTCACCAGCACATCATAATGATTGCATGACATGGGATGAGCATGTCATCATTTGATTTTTTAAAACGTGGATAAAAAACACGTGATTCCCGCTTTCACTAGCTAAGGGCCCGTGGGAAGCGCTCCTTGGTTGTTGAAAATCGCTGTTTTCACCAGCTAACGACTTGTGAGAAATGCTCCTTAGCTGTTGAAAATCATCGCTTTCACTAGCTAACCATCATATTTAAAACACGCGTTAGCTGTTGAAATATTTTTATGAAAATTTTAAAGAGAAGACCTTTATGGATCGTTTTATTTCTAAGACATAAATTAAAACCTAAGTTTTGCTACTAGAAAAACTCAAAACAAAATTGGAGAAAACTACCAATAGCCATGCTATCAACCACAAAATGCAACCATAGTGACGGATTCATTTTGGGAGCTAACACTCTAGATGAAGAGGCATAGTTCAGACAAAGTATTCTTGTTGTGCCAAGAAACCAAGTAAGAACCATCATGGTTCCACATGCCCTCAAGAGGTGAATGATCGCAAGATCTTATCAGGGATTCTATGGGGTCATGCTAGTAAAAATAAACGGTTTATGACTAAGAGAAAGCATATATAAGTTCAACTTGAAAATTTAATTGAAAATGTAGAGAAACATGAAATGTATCTATGTGAAGAAATTCATGTTGTGATGAAGTAAATTTCTTTGAATCTAAAAGTACTACTGACCATCCTTGAGTTCCCACTCACTACAAGAGACCACATGGACTATGATTGTGGCTATGACCAAGAGTACCCTTCGAGGCATTGCAATTATCCATATTGGTGTCCTCTTGGAGATAAACGATCTGGTCACAAAGGTAGGGTTTTCTTACATCAAAGTTCAATTCAATCGACACTTGTAAAACATATGATGGGGACTAGAATCCAATCTACATCTGTTAAGTCACCTAGATCATCATATAGAAGTATCCTACTAAGTAGTTTGGAGTTTTTTGTGTGTAGTTATCAAAGGAGTCACTAATGGATAAAAGTGTTCAATATGTTTCAGACTAAAATTTCCCCATTGCACATGAGTAGAGAGATACAATAATGTTTGTAATATCCAAATCAATTGGCACCTGAAATGTAGAAAGACTACTCATGTTGATTTGAGATCCATGAATAGGTTTGTTGCATTGGAAGATACTGTGGTTTACGATTGAATTCACCATAAATCCACCCAAGACTGTAGATAGTAGGGTGTAGAGACCATCAATGAAGTCTTCAAGGATAAAAAAATTGGGGTTTCTTTGGCACCAAAGTTGGGCTATTAGGTGCCTTAGGCATGAAAATGCACCATGGGGCTTGCCCAAGTATGAAGAGACTAAGATATTGGGATGTGTCATCATGAAGGGCACACCAAGATTAGGGCACATCGACTGCAAGGGGAAAAACGACTGATGACTGCATGGGTTCGTTCGAGTGACCTGGTCTTCGAAGGCATGGAATGATGTTTTTTGGAGAGAAGGTTTCTGAAGGGGAACGATGATTCATTTCGACACATAGGCTCACAAAGGTGTGTGACACTGCCAGAGGATGTGATAGTTCAGGATGGTGACATTTGGAATCCCTATAAGAGAGTAAGGGTGTAGAACCAAGGAAGTTATATTTGGAATACAAGGAGAGAAACAAGATATGTGTTCTTTTGATGAAGGATTAAAAAAAGAGGGGTGAGCACCCTCAAGGAGCCCAGTGGCTCCACATAGGAGGACATGTGCTTCCTTGTGGTGGATTCGGTGGACAAAGTTTTGTGAACTTATCTTGGGCTGATTTGGGGAAAGTATGGAAATAGAGGTATGTTGGAGGCATGTGTGAGGAAAAATCAAAATATGTGAAGTCTGCACAAATGAAGAGACAACAAGTATGCAGTTGAGGGAACATATGAGGTGCACCATAAGAAGTTGTCGAGATAGTTGTGATACAGAGTCTTACCATGAGGAATATGCATATAAGTGTTTTGGTGAGGTGAGGTGAGTTGTTTGATTATTCCCAAGTTGCAAAATGAGTTAGTAGTGCTCATATTGTAACTATTTTGCAATAAAAAAGGCTTAGCCAGATGTTAGGCATGGTTGATGCCATTAAAACTGTTTTTGCATATGTATTTCATTTGTTCTGTTGTTGTTCTCTTGGCTTCTCATGTTCATTGATCTATTGTTAAATATGACTAAGTGTTAATATGTTAACAATTCGCCAAGTATACAAGAGTTGAACTAGAGTAGGAGTGTGATTCATCGGTATCCTAGAATGGAGTATGTGTATGGTCTAGGTGAAGAGTCATAGTCTAGACTAATTATGCTTGGTGATACCAAGAAGCCAAGTGAGAAATGTTTCAGTTTCACACTCCCTCAAGTGGTGCACGATCAGAAGGTTCAATTAGACACACTGTAGGGATGTGAGAGATGGTATCAGATCTTGTTTATTGCATGTTTTGATAAAGGGTTGGTGAAATATTCACCACCATATCAACGATAGATGGTATCAAAGTGAAATTTGAAGGTAGTTTGTTGTGAATTCGGTTTAGTGGGAACATTTATAGACTTGGTGAGCTATTCAGTGGAGGGAATTGGTTCATCATAGACTTTGAATCAAACTTACAAAAAAGGTTCAGTTAATGATGTGGTGGAGAGGTTGGTCTAGGATCACACCTTATAGAGACCAAGGAAATATTTTTTGGTAAGAAGAAGCCCTTGGATAGGGTGGGCGATCAGATAACTCATCGTAGAGTTGATCGCAGAAATTTTCACAGACTTGATTGTAGAGACAATTTGGGTACATACTTAGTTGGTTTGATGTGTGACGAAAGTCAGTGCTCGACCTATTTTACACATCTTAGAGAAACCAGACACAAATTTTGTTTCATGAATCAAGAAATTGGGAAAGGTGGCATATAAATGAAGGATTTTTCGCACAAATTGTCACATATATAACCAAAGAAGTGAAAAGAGAGGGTGATCATAGACGTGATAGCGAATAAGAGTACTTCTGGGTTGCTCCACAATAGGAAATTGGTTGGCGTGTTTCCATTATGATTTCTTTGTGCGATGCATGATCGAGAACAACAATTGATATGTGATGGGTTGTTAGATGAGGGGGTCAACTGTAGCCTTTGTACGAGGTAAATATTCACAGAGTTATAACAATGAGTTATCAATAATATGACTTGGAATTTAGGTAGTGGATGTATGGTTCCTTGTAGTGTAAGTAGTCAATGTATGGAGATGGAAATACATTGGAGATGAGTTCGATAAGTTGCATGTAAAGTTTCGGACTTAGATGTATTTTTGAAGTGGATTGATGGAATAATCCTTGTATCGTAGTGAAGGTATTGCAAGCTTGTGGAGTTGCAGACACTGATTGAGGGGATTTCATGCAGAGAGTTGGTTTCCTGGGAAAGAAGAGGTCTAAGAAAACAAACTTATAACATGGTTGCAGTGAAGGATGCCATTGTAAATCTATTGTTGGTTTCAATTTATTACATTCCCTAAGTGTTGTGGTATGTTCTTTGAATGGAAGTTGGATGACTTCAAGTGCAATTTGTTTCCGTGATGAAAAATGACATACTTGAGGGTGACTCAGGTGTTGCAGATTCAGAGAATCCTTGTAGTAGTTTGGGATGCCTTAGTTGGGATAATTTGCAAATAACTTTGGAGACCTACTTGGATGAGTCCTGTTGTGGACTTAGGAAAATTTGGATGCAACCATGGAGGAGGCTTGAGGAAGATTCCTAAATATTTGATGAGGCTCATTGGATAGGTTGTTGTGATGAAACAAGAAGTGAGGTATGTTTGTGTTGAGTTGAGAGGATGGATGAGGAACCATGGTGTTTGGTGCCTTATATATTCGTTGAGTCATGTGATGACTTGAAAGTTGCAATCATATTTCCATAGTTTTGACACTTGCAAGAGGTATGAGGAGGTTTCTTTCTAAGATATGTATCCAGAGTGAGTAGAGAAGTCAACTAAGAATTTTTGGCAATCAACCTGAATGGTAAGCATGGAGACCAAGTGACTTGGGTGGTGTTCACTTGCCTTTGGTATGGGACATTGGATGAGGCAAAGAACACATTGGTGACTTGAATATGCTTGTGCGATGTATTATAGAGATGGAAGGGTTGTTGGATGGAGTTGAAAGAAGTATCAATGTGAACACACCTAAGTCATGGAATATTGAGCCGACTCATTGTACTTGGAGTGCTTTGGAAAATTTGTTGGGAGGGTTTGAGGAGTGAGGGTTTGTTTGTCACAGTCATACAATATGTTGATTTGCGGAGAGGTGACTTGTTTAAAGGAGGTGATTTGAGGACTTTCCTTCATTTGGAGGATTGTGCAGACGTGTAGATTGCATCATGAAGAGATTACTTGGGCATGAAAAATTCTCTTTCTTTGGGAAACATGGTTGAAGGTGAAGCCTAACCATTACAAGGAATATATAGGTAAACACAACAACATGGGCATGTGATGAAGTAGTGGGTAAAATACAGTCTGTATTTGTACTTATTTGTGCAGAATAATGGCTAACTATTCAATGAGGTGGATAATGGAGTCAAGTTTTCAGAAATGCCTTTGTTTTGGGGTGAGCTTTCCTTGGTATATGATTGTTATGTGGATGGACAAAATTTTGAAAGGAAGTGACGATTTTGTGTGTTAGGGTCTGCATTCTAAAGGAGTGTTCCATTTGGATTGTCGATTCAACTAGTTCACGACTTGGGATAGAACAATATCATGACAAGGGGGTCAAGAATACATATGCGCTAGTAGTTTCAAAGTGCAACAATTAGACATTATGGAGGATATCCTTAATGAACATTGGATGATGACAACAATACTGAGGCAAGGATGGAAAATTTCCTTATTTGTTGGAGTTGGACAAAGTGATGGATATGCAATAGAAAAGACTAATCGCAGGCATGGAGATGCACATCTTAGGAACTACACATGACAATTGGACTAGCTACCCAACCAATGCCTGAATTGAGGTTATATCATTGTATGGAGACATGGAAGAATTGGTTGAAGTATGGGAGAAACATAAAGATCAAAAGATTTCAACACTTAAGCGGAATTTTGAAGTAAAGTGGGCAGTAGTCAATTGTAGAAGGTAGCGACACCAACAACATAACTGAACAACAGTAAGGAAACAACATCGCAATGAGAGAGTGTGGAAGAGTTGGGTGACTTTAATTCTTTGAGTCATGTGAAGTGACAACATTGAATAAACCAAAAAATCATGTGGATTTGGGTGAAATACAATTTGGTTCATGGAAAGTTGGGGAATCCACTTCGCAGGGAAACTTGGGGTTTCAACTTTGGAAGAATTTGGGGTTTCTGGTTGGCACAGAACATGGGGTTTCAAACAGACTTATTTGTAGCAGAGGAATGATTTTTGGAGGAGACTTGGAAATCATATATTTTGTGGATGTTGTTTGGGATGAAAATGAATTGAGGTGGCGAAGGATGTAAGGTATTCAACTAGAAGGGTGTGGAGACCATCAGACAACTTATCAAGGAGATAGAAATTAGGTTTTCTCTTGCACTCGAGTTGAGAAAGTTTTCACCTTGGGAATTCAAACGTGCCAAGAAGATTTCCCTAGTATGAAGTGGCCAAGATATTGGAGCAAGAGGGCATGACAGACACAACAAGGTTAGGGAGTGTCGGTCCCAAGGGGAATGACTTTTGATGAGAACAAGGATTCGTCTGGGATTCCAGATCCATGAAGGGGAACAACAATTCATTTTGGAAACTAGGTCCACAAAAGGGAACAAATATTCATTTGGACACATGGTTTCGCAAAGGGGTGTGACACCTCAAAGAGAAAAAAGACACACAATCGAGGAAGGAAGATTTGGAAGACAAGGAGAGTAATATGAGCTCTACAGTTATAAGGAAGGATTAAAAGAAGTTGGGTGAGCTCCCTCAAGGAGCCAAGTTTCTCCACATGGGAGGAATTGTGCTACCTTGAGGTGGATTGGGTTAAAAAAATTGGGAGAACTTCTCTTGGGCCGATTTTGGGTAAGTCTGGAAATGAAGGTCTATTGGAGGCATGTGTGAGGTAAAATTAGAACCTATGAAGTCTGTGGAAGCAAAGAGACAACAATTCTGTGATTGAGGGAACGTTTGAGGTGTACTGCGGGATGTTGCAGAGACGGTTGCGAAAGAGAGTCTTGGTGTGACGAATCTATGTATGAGTGATTGGTGAGATGAGCTGATATGCTTGAATCTACCCATGTTCTAAACCAAATGAAAATTCTCATATTGTAACTGTTTCCTAACAACAAAGATTTATTTGTGTGTTAGGAATGGTTTGTGTCACCCACACCATTTATGTGTATGTATTTAGTTTGTTCCATTATTGCCCTCTTGGCTTCTCATGTTCATGTATGTATGATTAAATATGACTAAGTGTTAAGATGTTAACAATTTTCTAAGTATACAAGAGTTGAACTAGAGTAGGAGTGTGGCTCACTAGTAGCCTAGAACAAAGTATGGGTATTCCCTCGGTGAAGTGTCATAGTTCGAACGAAGTATCAAGTTGGTGTTTCCAAGAAACCAAGTGAGAAACGTTGTAGTGTTGCACACCGTCAAGTGGTGAACGATTGCAAAGTTTGGCTAGGCACACTGTGGGGACATGAGAAATCAGACTTGAACTCACAACTCATCCTTTAAATAGGGTTTGCAAGTTATCACCGCACACAAAAAATGGTATAGAGAACCTAATGACATTGTTAGAACATAGATTTGAAGATATAAAAGGATTGTGGCATTGATATGAGAACTGAGTGTGTATATCCATGTGAGAGTCACCCAGAGAGATCATTAGTAATGGCAGGAGATGTACAAACCTCAATCAATGGAAAGTCACAATATGTGGGTTGAAGGGTGGGAGAGCAGGCCTAGACAAATTGCGATGATAACAAATGATGTAACCTATGAGGTGAGGCTCTAATGTCCTCACATCATAAGACAAAAATAATAAACAAATCCCAAAGTCACCAAAAAAATATTGAATAACAATAATGTGTTGAAGAAATAAGAGAATCTAAGAAATAACCCAACTTAAATTGTTTGTTCTATTATGGTTTCCGATGGTGTTTATGAAGGATTATAAGTGGATTCATTCAAGAATGCACATATAAAACAATTAAATATTAATGCACATGATTTCAAGGTTCACTAACTAATTAGTCACACTTACATAATTAATCATGCTTATAAAACAAGGCACAAATTTGGGAGATATTATAGTTTTTTGTTGTTTAAATTGCATTTATGAATGCATAAATGGATTCGACATGCTACAAAACACCTCAAACACTTGGATTATACACATTTAGCCACTCAAATATCAAGATTCAATAGATTCAACAATTTCTTGCTGAATTTTGGGAAAATTTAAATGGATAATATCCCTAGAAAAGAGACAAAACATAAAACATTTAGGCCACGACATAGTCAACAACGTTGTCTAAATGTTCTACATTTTGACAATTTTCACCAAATTTTTTGACACAAATCTAGGAAAAATAACAATTTTATTTTGTTTAAATTGCATTTACGAATGAATAAATGGAGTTAGAGTGCTCAAAACCCCCTTGAACACTCAAATTATAAATATTTATCCACTCAAATGTAGAGATTCAACAATTTCTTGCCAGATTTTAGGTAAAATTAAACAAATAATATCAACGAAAAAGATTCAAAATGTAGAACATTTAAACTATGACATAGTTAATAGAGTTTCCTAAATGTTCTATGTTTTGGCATTTTTCATCAAAATCTTGTGATATAAATCTGGGCAAAATTACAATTTTTTTGTTGTTTAAATTGCATTTTTGAATGCATAAATGGATTCAGTGTGTTGAAAAAACCCTTGGACACTTGGATTATACATATTTAGCGACTCAAATATAGAGATTCAACAATTTCTTATCGAATTTCAGGAAAAATGAAACAAATAATATCCCCGAAAAGAGCCAAAATGTAGAACGTTTCGACTACGACATAGTTAATCGCATTGTCTAAATTTTATTTGTTTTGGAATTTATCATCGGAATCCATTGATACAAATATGGGAGAAATTACAATTTTCTTTTGTTTAAATTAAATTTCTAAATTTCTAAATGGATTCAACATGTTGAAAAATCCCTCAAACACTTTGATTATACATATTTAGATACTCAAATATGGAGATTCAATAATGTCTTGACATATGTTGGGAAACATTAAATGGATAATATCCTCAAAAAAGATCCAAAACATAGAACGTTTAGACTATGACATAGTCAATGGTGTTGTCTAATCATTCTATGTTTTGACATTTTTCACTAGAATCTGGTGATATAATTTGGGAAAAATTACAATTTTGTGTTATTTAAATTATATTTTTGAATGCATATATGGATTTTGTGTGCTGAAAAACCCCTTGGACACTTTGATTATACAGATTTAGCCACTCAAATCTAGAGATTCAACAATTTATTGTTTGACTTCAAGAAACTTTAAATGGATAATACCCTAGAAAAGACCCAAACCGTAGAACATTTAGACTACAACATAATCAATTGTGTTGGCTAAAGGTTATACGTTTTGGCATTTTTCGTCAGAGTCTGGTGATATAAATCTGAGTGAAATTACAATTTTATGTCATTTGAATTGCATTTTTCAATGCATAAATTGACTTAGCATGCTGAAAAATCCCTCGGACACTCATATTATAGAGATTTAGCCACTCAAATTTTTATATTTAGCAATTTCTTGTAGGACTTCGGGAAAAAATAAACAGATAATAGATTCCTAGAAAAAAGATCCAAAATGTAGATAAGTTAGACTACAACATAGTCAATGTCATTGCCTAAAAATTCTATGTTTTGGCAATTTTTGTTAGGACCGAGTGATATAAATATGGGTAAAATTATAATTTATGTTGTTTAAATTGAGTTTTTTAATGCATAAATGGATTCAATGTGATAATTATACAAATTTATCCACTTAAATCAGGACATTCAACAATTTCTCATCGTATTTTAGGAAAAATTAAATGGGTAATATCCCTAGAAGAGAGCAAAAACATAAAACGTTTAAAGTATGACATAGTCAATGACATTGTCTAAACATTCTATGTTTTGGAAATCTTCGTTGGAATCTGGTGATATAAATCTCGGTGAAATTACATTTTTTTTTGTTTAAATTACATTTTTGAATTCATAAATGGACTCAACATGCTTAAAACCCCCTCAGACGCTCAGAATATACATATTTATCCACTCAAATATGGTGATTCAACAATTCCTCTCTAGATTTCAAGAAAAGTTAAACAAAAGATATCCCCAAAAAGAGCCAAAACATAGAACATTTAGACTATGGCATAATCAATGGCATTTTCTAAATGTTCTACATTTTGTAATTTCTCGTCAGAATTTGGTGATATAAATCTAAGTGAAATTAAAATTTATGTTGTTTAAATTTCATTTATGAACGCATAAATGGATTCAACATGCTGAAAAACCCCTCAGACACTCATATTATAAAGATTAAGCCACTCAAATATGGAGATTCAACAATTTGTGGCCAGATTTTGGGAAAAAAAATGATAATATATTTGGAAAAGAGAAAAAACATAGAACATTTAGACTACGACATAGTCAATGGTGTTTTCTAAATGTTCTACGTTTTGGCATTTTTCACCGGAATTCGGTGATACAAATCTAGGTAAAATTACAATTTTTTGTCGTTTAAATTTCATTAATGAATGCATCAATGGATTCAATGTGTTGAAAACCCCTCAGAAACTTGGATTATAAATATTTATCCACTCAAATATAGATATTTAACAATTTCTTGTTGAATTTGGGGAAAAAATAAAAGGCTAATATCCTCAGAAAAGACCTAAAGTGTAGAATGTTTAGACTACGGCATAGTCAATATATAGAAAAGAATAAAAAACCACTTAAGGTTTGATAGTTGTTTGGAAGAAAAGAACAATCTTCTTGGAGAGGTTTCCCTAATGATGTACATTAACCTTCCTAAATCATAATTAATCAACACCAAGTACCATGTCGGGTGTCACACCTCTAACATATAACATCCATATATATTCAATATATACAGAGCATATGTAAACTAGTCTACCCATTATAGTAGGAAGCTGATGTGAATCACCCAATAGGCTATATGTCATCCACCAAATGGACCATGAATATGATCTGGGAATTCCATGATATTTGCAATGGTCAACAGTAATATTAAGCACCAATAGTTTTATCAAGCTAAGGTTACTAAGAAGCAATCCCTCACAAGTTTCATTATGGGCTCACTTCACTAATTAGGTACTATCCTACCACAATTATTCATTTATATTGGAAGGTTTTAAATCACTTTAAAATTAAGAAAAATGGTCTTTGGTTATTAAAAGGCGAGAGTAGTATTTCAATATGTCTATGGATATAGGTATTGTGTATTTTAATTTTCCTATATATATGGTTATAAGGATTTTTGAATGCACATATAGATGGAATTTTAAATAAGTGTAACTTTTTATTGAGAAAGAAAAATGAAGATGTTTTTGAAAGGTAATATAACATCCCCGTTTATATTCTTCATTTTAGAGATGTGTAATTAAATACAATGTACAAATGTGGGCCCATATATGTAAATGTAAAAATTGTATACATGATTGTAATAACAAAATAAATGTGACATTGGTTGCACATGGAAAAAGACCTAATAATTTGGGGCTAAATTTCCCTAAGAGAAGAGAAAGTATAAGAATGTCTAAGAGAGGGGTCCAAGGGTGGGGGGATTATCCATGGCTATTAACTCCAACCCATGTTTCTAAAATTATAACTTTTATTAAACCTTCCAATTTCCTTTTGAATGTATGAAATCCAAATCACTAAAAACATGTAAAAGGGGTTGGTGGGAAAAGTCACATCCCATATTTATGAGAGCATGGGGGATGAGTACAATCAACCTTAAGGAATGTGAGTCAAATATTATGGGTAAAAGAGAAATTTGAGTGGCCATGGTTGGTAGTTTTTTCATGCAGGTTTTGGAGTAACAAGGGAGTAGAGAGCATTGGAGATTGATGGTAGCCATATTAGGTTTTTTGGTTAGCTTGGTGGAGCTCTTGTTGCATGAAGAAGTAGGCCATTGGGCCCTTAGAGAGGGATATTCATGTATGAGATATTTTCACTTGAACAATATTTGTTTTTCTTAGTTTTCTTGGTTAAGCTAACATCCCTAGAGTCCCTAGAAATAAATATTACTAGAAAAACTTGTGTTGGAGCCTTGGAGGGAAGTGGGAAGGACTAAGGGACTGTGTGAATTAAAGGGGGATAATAATTCCTTGGGTTTCACAGGTTGAGGTGAATACTGTTGGTGGATTGGGATAGATGTAGGAAAACTAGTCGGTTGTGGGAGTGAATTGGGTTGTGAGAGGCACCCTCTTTTGTGGAATCGTAGTCCCAGATCGGGGGATATTTGTTTTTTATATTTGGAGTGAAAATATACAGTTGGTAGGAACATCCATCCCCTTTAGTCAATTTCTCATTTGTTGTTAAATGATTAGTGGTTTTATATTTTTTTATCATTTTTATTCATGGATTTTCATTGTTGTGTATGAACTATGATTTTTGAGAAAGTATATTTTGTTATGTATGAGTTTTAATCAGTTGTATTCATTTTGTTAATTATTTATCCTATATGAATGCATTTTTAATTTGATGTTAGAGTTCATTTAGTTCACGGTATCAATTTTATTTTTATGTGTTAGGTAGTGGGGAAGGTAGAGGTAAAGGAAGTAGAAAGAATGATGAGGACTAGTAGGTGAAAAGTGGATAATATATTAGGATGGATGTACTGCATGTATAACTAAAAAGGGGTATGAAAAATGTAACATAAAAAATGGATAGTATCTGATGAAAATATGGGGTTATTTAATTGAGATGCAATATGAGGGGTTCATCACATGATATTTGGGAGATACAAAAGGAATTAAGGGTATTATTTAATGGAGTAAATTAAAAATGGGATAAGGGCACGTGGAAGCTACTGATGGTCTCTCATGATGCATTAGTGGCAATGCAAACATGGAAAAACAACAATATATTAACTTGAAGGGATTATTCAAGGTACTTTTACAATGAATTTGAATGTTGTGTAAAGTGATGAAATGTAGGAAATTTAATTAGCTTTCCGAATATATAATTTTTATTTATATAAATCATGAACAACTATATGAAATCTGAGTATTTATAACTGTGGTATGTTATTTTTCTAGAAAAATATAAGGTGTTGAGTACCTTAACGATGGATTTTCCTTCCAAAAATTTGTATAATTGTAGAGAACCCCTTTTTCTACTATGTTGTATTTTTTAAAATATTTTAATATTAACATTATATATTTTTTTAATTATGAAAGTAAATATATACTTGAAATTACAACACCTTCCATTAGTGCAGGCGACAGGGGTCTTAACATTATTAAAATATTGTTTTTTTAGATTGTAGATATTGGTCTCTTCTAGTGTGACATATAACTCATTTGAAAAATGGTTAAACTGACAAAACGTTAGAGCATAAATAAAATATGTATGTATTTTAGGAGTTTGATTTATGTCAAGAAAAAAATAGATTAAAATAGGAAAAAATAGTATATGCATATATA
>ML786083.1:402739-417400 GCA_009831015.1 Picea engelmannii | reverse complement strand
CTCCATAATTTAGTAGTGAAGCCCATGGAATATTTGTCATGCCAATAAGGCACCTCTATCATGATGTTCATAAAAAAAAAGGTGTTTCGCATGATGATTCCTCCAACGAACAAAAACCAACATTCCAATTGTTTCAAAGTTAAAAAAACTCTCCTCCCTTTCGTATGAATGATGTCAACCCCTAAGATATTCGAATGTTACGGCCTAGAGAAAATATCGCTAACATTATCGATAGGGGGTTCATATACATCTTCCACGACGCCAACATTTCAATACATGCATTTATGCGAAGGATGTGGCTAGAGAGGCTATGCGTCATACTCCAATTTCTCCCTATTTGTAACAATGGATTCCTCACGAGCCCTATGTCCAAATAAGAAAGGAAAAATAACCTATACAACAACCACCTTCTCCAACAATTTAATTATGGAATTCTAGGAAAATCGATCTAGGACTATAACATAGGGATGCGAGGCCTTTAGGATTGTTGCGATCCTTACACCACCATGGTCATACTGATATATGATCATTGTATGACCACAACCTAGAGACGTCACTAATGCATAGGTGCTCTCGCTTTTCGAGTCAAATTAGATAAAAGCAAAACCACCAAAAGCCTCACGTCGTCCCAACAAACACTTATTTCCCACATTCAAGCTCACAAACTTACTACTCTTGAAATTGTTAGCGGTATGTAATAGCTGTCCTATATCTCTTTCAGTGACCATATCACATGTAAATCCCAAAGCCTACAATTTGTGAGTGTTTTAATTTTATCAACGTTCCACACGTGATCATACATCGTGTCTCCCTTTTTAGCACGGTAGATCTTCAAACTACTGCACACATACTAGGCAGCTTTATAAGGACAAGCTAATAAACTCCCCCTCTTTCGTAAAAAATGTTCCGCTCCCGCGTAACGCGCACAAAGTTTACTCATTCCATATAATTATATAAAGGGTCTTGATACAAAAATATATCACTAGATGGAAATTATCAGGGCCAGCATGTTCCTAAAAATTGATAATCCATCCTCCAATCAGGATTCTTGTGGTTTCATTGAAGTGTTTTAACATAAATTGGTAGTCATTGTCATGAAACAGAAAAATTAGCCATATCTAGTTTACCTCATAACGGGAAGAATCCATGTTGGTGAAGAGCTTTCCAAGTTTCAGTTCATACAAGTAATTGTGCATAAAATGGAGTCTGTATGATATCTATAACAAAAATATTAAATTTAGATGAAGGATGGAGGTGGTTGACCTCATAACGGGAAGAATCCATGTTGGTGCATGTTGGTGAAGAACTTTCCAAGTTTCAGTTCATACAAGTAACTGCGCATAAAATGGAGTCTCTATGATATTTATAACAAAAATATTAAATTTAAATGAAGGATGGAGATGGAGGAGATATTATGAAAAACATATTATATTCTAATTCTAAATTCACATAAGGGTAGAGGTGGAAAAGATATTAAAAAAAATATATTCATCATTTGATTTCCAACTTTTTGAAAGCAGGAGATATTGACCAAAACATATTATTAAAAAAATAAAAAGACATCTCTTAATTTATTTTTGTAACTAAAAATAAACTAATATTCAAATAACCTACCCCATAACATTTACTATGCAAATATTCAAGTGTCCTACTCCATAAACATTGTATTATAGGTGCATATATGATCCCAAATGGATCTCAATTCAACAATTCATGAAAGTTGTTAAACCATGTAAAAGATGATAGAATGTAAAGTGAATAAGACAAAAATGGATCTCAATTCAACAATTCATAAAAGTTGTTAAACTGTTAAACCATGATACAATATAAAAGTTGTTAAACTATGTTAAACCATGTAAAAGATCATACAATGTAAAGTGAATAAGACAAAAATGAGAATATTAGAAAGAAATAAAAAAGAAAATATAAAAAAGAAAATTTAATAAGAAAAAAAATTGAGAAATGAGAACAGAAGGGCCATGACAAGAAGAATAAACAACATTGTAACCAAAGATAGCCAAATGAAGAGGTCTCCTATTCAAAGCTGGTCTCCCATTTGCGTTTCCACCGTAAACATTGCTTACATTATAATTTGGTTTGGTTGTCAATATTTACTCATTCACTCTCATTAATTTTTCTTTTTGAGAGAAGGATAAACAACATTGTAACCAAAGATAGCCCAATGAAGACTGCCCCGATTCAAAGCTGATCTCCCATTTGCGTTTCCACGGTAAACATTGCTTGCATTATAATTATAATTTGGTTTGGTTGTGGAGTAACTCGACATGTGAAATGCTGTTCTTATTGATTTAATTAGCATCTGTGAATGTGTTAATGGTGATAAATAAAAATGTGAATGTGTTAATGGTGACAAATAAAAACGTCCAATTCAATATCTGTTACTTGGATTTAGAAAACCATGTCTCAATGTATGCTGACAGCTCCAAAATCCTCTCTATACATTTATTTATGAATTGGAGGTCTTGTTATTAATTAACTTTATTTCTGAAATGGAGATCCATGGCTGTTATTTATTGTCTGATGGACTTATATGGAGTTTCTAATTCTGTCCCTCCAGTCTGGTGACTATTGAAACTATACAGAACGTACACTTCATTCTACACGGTCGTACCTCCTTCCATGATTTCAGATTCCATGCCTGGGTTGATTTAATTCATAATTCTAGTCGAATTCCAATTCTTGAAGCTTGATCATTATCCTGGGTCGATTGGCCTCTTTTTAGGGCGTTTGGTGCTTCCTTCTGTTAAATATATTGTACCCTCAACAGTATGATCGTACACTGCCAGCTGTACTGGACAGCTGTACTTTCTATTTTTGTCTTGCTTGAGCATATATAGCTCAACCATCTTACATTGTAATCATCTCTTCAGTTCTGTTCTGTACTTCTTCATACATTTGAATATACTATTCTTTTCTCTCTGCTTTTCTCTGTCCTTCACAATTTATCACCTTCGAGTCGTACGCATCCTCTACAAGCCTTAACTTCATCGCTAGGAAGATTTGATTCTCTGTAGGTTATTATCCTTCACCCACGCGGTCGTACGGTGCTCGTACAGGCCGTACATAGTCTCAAGAGTCGTCTCCTGCTTCCTGGACCATCATTTCTTCGGCAAGGCAGCCTCCTCAGCTTCCTCGGCCTCGGAGAACAGCTCCTCAAGCATTAGACAAGGGCCATGTTTTTCCAGTCTAGATGAAAGTAAGAATTCATTACCCATTTATGAATAAAGAAGTTGGATGACTGTTAAGTTAATTTCATATATAATTGCAATAGAGTGATGGATCACGCTGATGCTTTAAAAAAACGCTTTCCATAACCACTGATGTTCTCTATGCCATTCGTAGATACAAGAATGCGGAGACTTAACGCATATTTTTATCTCAAATAGATGGAGTTGAAGCTTGATATTGGTGCTACCAAATTGATAAATTGTACGACAAAGGTTTAGAATGACCTAAAAAGGTTGGCATTGAGAGTTTCACTCCTAATTGGATTATGCAAAGAAGTCTCGAGCTAAATAACTTTAGCTTCTCTTCAGCTTAGAGAGATGAGTGGCATACGGTAGGCAAGCCTAAGAATGAAGAAGAACAATGAAGAACTAAGTTACTTGTATACAATAGAGGTCTAGTGAGGTTTTTTTTTTAAGTGACACTTGTATCAATAAGCCATCATGGCCTAATGTGACAACTCCTTAGTAATTTTCCCTGAGTAATGTTGTTTTTAGTAGAAAATAAGTAGTATGTCCTCAATATTTCTACGTTTCACCATGTTCATGCATTACTTGGAAGAAAAATGATTAAAATAATCAAACATCTTATTCACTTAATTAGGTTTGTAACGAAATCTATTTAGAAGCTATGGTTTGTATTATTCCATATAAAGAAAAAATAATGGTCATATTCTCTCATAAATATGATGAAAATAACACATAATTAATTTGAACAATGATATCATACATGCTTTCGTAAATATGGAGACATGCCTCCATAAATATTGAACGCATATGAGAAACATCAAGTTTGTCAATTTTGAATGGAAATTCCTATGCACTGTAGGTATAAATGAGTTAGAACACCCATCTAGTTCATGGTGTGATCACTTAGTAGAAAATTTGAAACTTTTATTCATTTATTATTACAAAGCTCATAGTTAACAACCAAGTAGAGGCAATGTTGGTCGACTCATGATATCAACAAACATATACTTTATCCAACCTAAATATATACAATGGACCCTTCTCCTAAAATGAACATTAATGACTCCTTTTTCTATATCCACATCGTCGATTATTTTTTGAATGCATAAAATTGTGACTTATAATAGAGAATCCTTACATACATCATCTCCCCTTGTCCCATTTGATACTATTTTATCATCATTTATGTAAATTTTCATGCCACATACTTCTAGTCCCACCCCTCTAATCCTCAATCACTTACTTATTATGAAAATATTTTCTTTCTACATACCTTTCACGCATCTCTAAATCACTTGCTTATTATGCAAATAATTTCTTTCTCCATCCTTTTCACACATCTTTCTCAAACTAATGTTTCATCTTACACTCTTTTAATTGAGACAGTAAAATACATATATGTATATTAACATGCTTCTTAGTTCCACTCCTAGTATCCCTAACATTAGAGGCACCCTCTAAAAAAGGTCCCAACAATAAAAAAATATTAATATAACATTAAATGTAAAAAACAATAGAGAAGTATTTAAATATCCTCACTATAACAAAACATACTCATTAACAAATGACACTGAACAAAATTGAAATTTATAAAATCATTAAGAAAACATCAACCTAAATAGTACCAATAAACACTATACAAAATTCATTAGGTTTTACTAGAAGTATTTTTTTATGGTGTATAACAAAGATTTTTGATTTATTATACAAAAGGAAAAAAAATTATTAAGAAAACATCAACCTAAGTAGTACCAATAAACACTATATAAAATTCATTAGGTTCTACTAGAAGTATTGTTTTTTCACCAAAAAAAATATTTTCATTGATATTAAAGTAGAATAAAATGAAACTTTACACAAACCATGATTAACTTTTCAAACAAAAAGAGTTTTTTTGTCCTCTAAAGACTCTATGCTTTGTTCAAATGCACTTTTACATCAGGTGGACCTTCCATCACTAGATTAAGTTACACCCAAAATACAAAAAACATTCCTAATATTGATTGAAGTACAATAGTCTATCTTCCAATGTCCTTTCTAGAACATGTGATGAGTACTGATGTTGATCACCACATCATTATGCACTTATTGAAACATCAACCACCCTATCTGGTTCCCCAGGGCATGTTTTGATAATTAATCTTCCCATGAGTTGAACTGTTTATGTACATGAATGCAACTTATCTAGTTGAAATACTGCTTGAGGTCCAAAATATTCTTCTTTCAGGGAAACAAGAGGAGAGAATTTAAGTGTGACTTCCCAACAAACCAAACTATTACAACCTTCGAATCCCCAACCACCATTAATTATGTTATCAAACATTTCTTTGCAAATTGAAGAAGACACCATAATCCAAGAAAATCTACCTTAATGTTTGTACCTGCACCAACAACAAGATATCCCCTGAAGAAATGTTGAACACTAAGTTTGAGGACAATTTCAACATCGCATACCCCTCCTGCAACAATTCCATGAAAGAACCCAATGGGGTTTTCTTCAAAATAAACAGGATTCATAATATAATTAAGTCGCTCATCCATATATGTTCCAGATATCTCCTTAATAGAAAAAAAAATTCTAGAACATAGCACAACTTCATTCCTACGAAGATCCTAAAACATTATCTTATTTTTGTATCTCTAGATACCCCAAAGGACATGGAGTGGGACTAACCTTTACATTGGGAAAGACAGGAACCAAGAAAAAATATTCTCATTCAGAGATGGGAGATTCCAAGAGCCCGTTAAACTTAATTGTGCACATACCTCCTTCCATACAGAATGTGAAACTTCAAATTGTAAAAACAAATGCATTGTTATCTCTTCCTCTTTTAAACAAAGAGTGTGAGTTGACGAACCTACTCTACTCCTGAGTTTGTAGTTTTCACCAGTAAGGAAATGATTCTGTAGACACAACAAAAAAAAAAGGTACCTCTAATTCCACAATGCTTTGTGCCACCATACCTGATCCACCTTCACATGTTGTGCTATTAATGCATCATATGCAGCCTTTACAGTCATTGTTCCCTTAGATTGATTCCAAGACCAAACAACTGTATCCTCCACATCATTGAGTGAAATGCCGCTTTCCTTTAACATGACAAAGAATCCATTCCATTCCATTGCTAGATCGCCAACAAGTTCAATATCTTCTATCGAGGTCCATCCTTGTGGAGTTGAGACAATGCAGTAGGGGAAGAAATATTCCCTAGGAAATAGATCTATTTTCCCTTTAAATGACGTATAAGATAATTTGAGAGTTTGAAGGAGGACCCACTCCTAATAAAAGGATCTTGTCCAATCTACACCCGTGTCCCTTCTCCCACAGACTAAGCTAACCACCTTTTTATGAGTGGCAATGAAACTAAGAAGTTCTTCCAAAATTTTGAAGCCGAAGGGTATTTTTATTGTTTAGATCACAACCATAATACAACATCCACACCTTTAAGGTACGTTTTCACCAATACTTTTCTCCACAACCCAAATCCAAACAAACCACGCCACATTGATTTTGTAGCCAGAGCGTGTGAAAACCAATGAATGTTCTGAAAAACCCATCCACTGAGGAACTTTGACCTTGCAATCCTATCCCAACTAACTAAATGGAGCCCAATATTTTTCCTAGCTCCTTTTTAAAGGAATCGAGAGAAAATCTGGCAAATATTATACTTTATTTTTTCTGGAAACTTTACTAAACTGAGCCAATAGACTTCCATATTTTGTAGTACATATTTAATAAGGACCATTCTTCCACACAGAGACAACCACCTATAAGTCCAATTACCAATTTTCTTTTCCACCTTTTGAAGGAGCCATATCCATTCTAATACCCTATAGTCATTAGTTTTACCAAGATATTTCATACCTGTCAAAAAATTTAAAAGGAATTTCAAAAATCTCTACAATCTTTTCCAACAACTGCTCTTCCAAATTGTGTGCAAGAAAACATGATTTCTGACAGTTTATCTCCATTGTGAAGCTAGACAGAAACTTGGTAAAATTAATTGAGAAATGATGGCCCCTCATGCAACCTTTAACCCTCCGAATTTTCCTTCAAAAACAATATTTTTCAACATTCTGCTAAGTCCTTCCACCACCAAGAAAAACAACAATGGGAAACCCTATGAATTTAAAAAACATCCTTAGGAAATCCATTTACCTACTAAGTCTTTCAACCACCAAAATAAACAACAATGGAGAAAACATGTGACTTTTAAAAAAATCTATAGGAGATCCATTAACAAAAACAACAAAGTTTGCACTAGTTACATTGTTGAATGGTGTATAACGATTATTTTTGATTTATTACTTTGAAATATTTATGTACCGATTAACTTTAAAAGCATTAATAGAGTTTAGCGCTAGCCTTCTCAATTTTATAGCAAACTTTGTACATAAAACAACTTAGAAAATAATAGATATAAATATAGTAATAGTTTTAAAATGCAAAGGAATATGTTACCTTGAAACATTTTGATGTCACACTTATTCGCTACACTACATTATTAGGATACACCCAATGTACATGTATTATAAATATTAAATATTATCAATACATATTCATTTAAGTTTTGAATTGGTTATGTTTTGAATTTATTAGTTGTAGAGGGATAAAATCTTTTTAAAAATAATTTTTTTGAGTAAAAACTTGAAAAAAAGGTTTCCATGAGTATTTTTTTTTTTTTAAATGATAAATCCAAAGTTAGATAAATCTAGACCTAAACTGGTTGAGTTGTTAATAGTCGTCTTAATCTATAATTAAAACATATAATTACTTTATTAACATTTATTTAATATCGTTCCTTTTTATCATAAAATATGGAATATTAAACTTTATGGAATATCATTATTTTCTTATCATAAAGTATGGAGATTTAATGAAAACTAACGATAACAAATAATGAACCAATAGAATTAATCTCTATCTAAAATTTTTAAGAAAAACGTCCAAAGAGTCCATCATTAATTTGTGTCAAATAAATTTCCACCTTTCAAAATCAGCTCATTAGTAAGGATATATCTGGCATCAATGCTCAGATACAGAATCCGTGCCATTATATCACTCCCTGTTTCACTATTTATCTCCATATTGTTGTTCGGTATCTATATATCTCTATAATAAAAAATCTGACGGTTAATAATGCGCATCCTTGATTGATAGTTTTGCTGGATCTTAATTGTACTTTTCCTTTTTTTTTTTTTAAGTAATTTGATTGTTCTAGTTTAAAAGGGTATAAATTTGATGGATACTTTTATGAATTAAGTAATTTTTTTAACAGTTTTTTTTTAACAGTCCTTAGCGTCCTTGGCATCTTAGCACGAGGTTTTATATATATATATTTTCTATTTAAATATGGGACCTTTATTTATGACATGCAGTGTCAATATAATAAGTTGAAACACATAGCAGCCTGTATATAGTTTGAATTTTGAAAAGTAGCAAATAGCATGATACATGCAATGATGTGAAGATAGCTACAACCTTAAAAAGAAATAGGTGAAGAATCTTTATTACTTTCATAATTTGGAAATGCAAAAATTAATGAGTTTTTAATGGACACTATTTCATATATTTATGTTCTGAATATTTTTATTTGTCATATTAAATATATTTATGTTCTGAATATTCTTATTTATCATTGGTTGTGATTTCAAACATTAACTTTTTTCCATGACAAAATATATATATTTATTCTTATTGTTTTAATTTTTTTTCTATGATATAATTTTAGTGCATTTAGGTTTTTTACCAACACCTGGTCCTCTTCATTTTACTAGGTGTCCGTTTTTCTGTGATGTCTGTTTTTCTGTGAGGAGAACAATGGGGCTCGGTAGGTGAGTGCTCCACCTTCTTTACCAACTGCGTGCATTTTTACTTGCTAGCTCTGCATACCAGTGGTTCCCACTTGTGTTTTTACTCACTCACTTTCTGCTTATATGGAGAGTTATTTCCTTTAGTGTGCTTAATTTTTTAAGCATTCGGTCACTCGGTCACTGTGCATGCCTGTCTTTTTACTTCCGCTCATTTTACATTTAGCACTCCCAAGTAGGTTTTATTTTTTCCCTTTGTATTTCATATCTGAGGTGGGGCTCTTTGCTAGATATGATGAAGGTGGCTTACATGTAGTTTTTCTTTTTTCCCTTTTCATTTCACATCTGAGGTGGGGCGCTTTGCTAAATATGATGAATGGGCTTACATTTTCTGCTACTATATAGGGTTGATAGGATGAATGCGCATTTCATTTTCTGCTACTATCAAGGTTTTCACAAGCGTCATAAATCCTAACCCTAATCACATGTCTTTGTTAATATATCAGGTTTTCATAGTCACAAGCGTCCTAAATCCTTACCCTAATCACATGTCTTTGTTAATATATCACTCTATTTGTTAATGATGAGACCTTATCCTAAATTAATATAGGCACAGTATGTGTTCTTCGATTTCCATAATCTATGAAGAAGCAATGGTGAAAGCTGTAGTTGAATACGTGGCTAATGCATGGAAGACACAGACCGCCGAACATTCAATTTAATACTGCCAGGCCATGGCCATCCTATAACACTTGGACGTGTCTTTTGTTTTGTCGGTTCTTTCCATTACTCGGTTCGGTTATAGAAACAAGGCCATCCGTATGAATGTTTGTTGAGTAGGTATCTAGTTCAGTTTAGTTAGATAAAGAAAAGCAAGTAATATCTATCGGCATTGGTTTTCTGTTAGAAAACTATAATTAATGAATTAAGCCCATGGCCGATTAGATGATGAGTAATGGCATCAGAACCATTGGTCGGTTGCCTGAGTTTTGGTTTTGAATCAAATATTTTAATTGGTGGTTTTCAATCAAATATGGAAAATTGATTTAAGCTATCCACTTTGGATTTGATAGTCTTGTTTTTTTTTCTAAAATAGTTGAAGCTCATTTTTATTTAGTGTGTATGATTTTACCATTACTGGACATATTTGTGAGCTGTTTTTTATTTTATTTTCTTTATATTTAATTTTATTTTATTTTAAATTTAATTTTTTTTTTAATATATTATTTCATATTAAATTTAATTAATTTATTTTATTAATCTATGTTGGGTTTTAATTAATTCTTTATGTTTAGTTTTAATTTGAATTAATATTTAATTTTTACATTTGACTTGAGTATGTTAATCTTTAAAAATTGATTTAGTTTTTTAGCCATTGTAAATGATTAAAAAAACCCAATTGTTACTAATTTTAACTATTTTAAACCCTCAAAAGACACACTATACTTATAAACTTAGATAATTGTAATTCTTTTAAACTAGTATGTTCAATAAAAGATAGCTCTAATATGATGAAATTTTTTCAAATCAAACTACAAACAATGAACAAAACAGAAGTTCAAAGAATATTTAATGGGAGGAGATTTACTGTAACCAATCCATGCAAAAAAAACAAAAAAAAAATGTTCAAATTTTAATGTTTCATTTTTTTTTTTTAAATTTATTGATTTTCTAATTTAATGTGTTTTTTTTTAACTATTTAATCTTAGATTTTTTTTAATGTTTCAAATTTTTTAGATTTAAATTTTATTGTTATAATTTTAATTAAATACTAATGATCAATTTTTTTCATATATTAATGATGCCTATCCAGTTATATCAACCATATTTAATGATATGATTGTGCTAGTCTTAGGTCATTTTTGTGGAGAATATCCCACTAAAATAATGAGCGGATCAGGAGATAGAGACGATCTATCTGAGGTTATTTGGATGACTGCAAGCGGGCCTCGAGCAAACTTCCCAATATTTTCTTCCCTCTCTCACTATATGGAATTGCTTCTACTATTTTCTTACAGTTGTGAATTGCTTTTTATCAATCATCAATCAACTTTCTAATTCTCAGTCCGATTTAGAATCTAGTCCTGTTGCTTATCTAGGAGTTTCACACCATGTAATATTTTAATACAATTATAAACATATACATAATATTTATCAATAAAATAGAATTACGAATATTTGCAAATAAAATATACCTTTTAAAATTATTATAATTTGTAAATCAATAAGGATATATATATATATATATATATATATATATATATATATATATAATTTGTAAATTGATACGGATAAATGCCAGATATGAAATATATGTAGAGTACCGGTAAATTTTCTAACTCACTCGTAAATTCTACGGTTTTAAGAATAAAGCTCTTAAAACTTTGTTAAAATGTTTTAAAATGGCCATTATAACAACTAAATAATAAGAGAACTGGTAAATATTCGTCAAATTTAAACACTGTGACATACCGCGATGTCATGACATCTCTATCGAGAGCCTATGGAGGCGGAGGTTAGGAGCAGGAGTTTTTCGGCGACAACAGACACTGCCTAGATCGCTGGAGCACGGTCAAATAATGTGTTAAAAGTTTAATTTATGTATTTCTCTGTAAATATTAGGTCCTTCGGTTGAATCTTTACTGTATTATTTTAGTTTTTTTAAGATATTGTTTTGTTATTTAATTGAATCAAAAACAACTTTAAAATAAAATGAAACAATAATCAAAATCATTACAACAACTTATTATTAACTTAACATGTTATTTATAAAAATTGAATGAAAGATAACAACATTCCCCACAACTATATAAATTTATCTAACATTAACTACTAAAATAACATAACAATATTCCATTACCGTATACATTACAACTTATTATTAACTTAACATGTTATTTATAAAAATTGAATGAAAGATAACAACATTCCCCACAACTATATAAATTTATCTAACATTAACTACTAAAATAACATAACAATATTCCATTACCGTATACATTACGTATTACTTAAATAGAAATATTCAATTACCTTATACATTAACGGATTACTGCATGCATTACTATTAACCGATTACGCCATGCATTACTCTAAATTCATGGCAGGGGTTATCGGAAATTGCAGAGGAAATAGTGGAAGACCTAAATAGATTGTAAAAGTCAAGAAGTTGATGTATATAATTACGACCCTTTTGACTTTAAACATTGAGGTTGAGAACGGCTTCTCGAGAGGTTTCTTCCGCACTCTTAGACTCACAACCTGTTCTTTGTGCAAATGCTGTAGCTACAGCAAGAAGGCAGATGCTTACAGAGATTGCATCATGGTTTGATCCTCACAGTAGCGCAACAGCGAGCAGACAAGGCACAGCAGGCCAAGATTCAGATGTTCCTAATGATGATATGTTTCTCAATGTAAACTCACCAACAAAATGAGTTGTTGAAGGCACTGGTATAATAGTTGCAGCGGGGTTGTTCACTGTCACACTTGGCTGCACCTCGTGTTGGAAAGGTATGTTACATGCCTATATTCCTTTTATGTTACCCCACCCTCTCTCTTCAGGTTTAAAATTTCTTTGAATCCATTGCCCGTCACATGCTTTACAGGGTGATCTAAGTGACACAGCTCTAGTCTCTTTGTCGCAACCAAGTAATAATTAAATTGGAGACGTTTGTTCAAGAATAAGTATCTCTAACAATTTAAATGCTGTTCAGAAACATATGCCAAATCATTGCATGAGAAAAACGGATATCGATGAGGCTCTAATGTTTGTAAAAGTAAATGAGCTCATAAGGTACTTAACCTGTGGTCTCATCTTCACGGGATATACATGACACCATTGGCATTATTGTCCGTATGTTTTGCAACCTCTTTCCAAGCTGAATTCTAGGCAATTGGAATCTTTTTTTAATCTAATTTTACTACAAGATTTATGGTTAAAAGGAATTATTTCAAACATTGAGACATGGTGAATATATGTACTTTCCTCTTATTTTTATCAACAATAATTTGAAAAAATGTTATTGCCCTATGGTAAATTATTGAAATAAAAATATTTATTATAAAATATATTAAAAATTATTATTTTCTTAAAGTATATATAGTAAATTGTTAAAGTAAAACTATTTATTATAAAACATTTATTGAAATAAGTGGGTTGTAATGAAAAGAGATTAATTAACATATAAACAACCTAGAATGGTTCATAATAAGACATATTTATATATCTTTGCCAACTTAATAAAAAATGTTACCTTTTTGCTTACCATCAATATAAGGTGAAAAAGCCCCGGATGGGGTGCTAGTGGACTCCCCGTGGCAAGGAATGGGACGGGACATGGTGCAGAGCCACACGCAGGCACGTGACCGCCTTGTGCAGCAGGACAATGTCGTCCTGGGGAGTTAAGGCATTTAAAATCGATATGATGGTCAAGGTCAGGGGCATTAACGCCACCCTTTGCTCCTCCACATTCTGTATCATGGCTTGGCTCGTTGCATTTGCTATTCCACCTTGCTTGCGTCCGGAAGGGCTCCTCCCTTCACGTCGCAAGCATGCCCAGGCTGGTTCTGAAACTTGTTCCACAGGCTATCTACACCTCTGGCTCCTTGTTCCACGCTCTGAAACCTATCCACCTGCACCCATGAAAGAACGAATTAGAGGAAAGCCCAAGTGGGGCTCACCTTGGAAGCCTCGCAGACCATCTCTCTCGCCCTCAACCTCCCCGATTACAGGCTCTTCTACCCACCCCCCAATTCTGTCCCCAGGCGCCACCTCGCTTCCTGCGCAGTCTATACTTCGTCGACCTTCGGCCACCTCGCCTCCTAAGCAGTCTCCGCTCCCACGCGCCATGGCCACCATCCCGCGAGGAGCACATACGACTCCACGCTGTCCTGCGGACCCCCGGATGCAATTCTTTGCGACCATGTCCTTCCCTGGTTCCTCGAGTACCTGGCGAAGTGAACCTCGGGCTTTTGGTGCAGCCAAACGACTGCGTCTCCACCATGCGGCCCACCCCGACAGCGAGCATTTTAGAGAAAGACTGGGCATCCTATATGACCTAGTCTTCGAGCTCAGAAGAGAGGTGGCGGACCTCAAGTTTCGTTTGCAAGCCACCGACGACAATGTGGCAACCTTTCTACAGATTCTCTGGACCATGCAAATGGAACTCTCCTCGGACCCTACTGGCATCACACCGGGGGGGGAATTGACACTGAGATAGGTGACATGCTGCAACAAGCAGCCGCGCGAAAGAAGGAAGCAGAGCACAGCGGCCCACCTGAACACAAGGAACGTGAGGAGCGCAAGGAGCAACGTGGGGACGATCAGCCGATCAATGCCGAGACAGAACCATGGGCATAGGACCTTAGCGCCGCGTGGCTGGGATTTTCGCCAGGTGTCTAGCTCTCTTTTGTTGTGCAACCTGTTTCTTTAGGCTCCTAGGCTAGATGGCATTTAGTTTGAACTTTGTTTGCTTTAAAACTCAGCAATTGTTTAAGACTGGTGACTTGGTGGCTGGCTGGACTGGTTTCCCCTCTGTTGGGGCAGTCCAGTAACTATAGCTAGTTTCATTTTGTATTTTGGGAACTTCTATTCAGCCATAGAAGGCACTGCACACAATATAATTTCTTACTTACA
>ML786083.1:381784-396856 GCA_009831015.1 Picea engelmannii | reverse complement strand
AGTTCGTGGTAGTGCCATTTGGGTTGACCAATGCCCCTGCCACTTTTATGTGCTTGATGAACAATGTACTCGGTAAATTTCTAGATAAATTTGTGCTAGTTTTTATTGATGATATATTAATTTACTCTAAGAATAGAGAAGAGAATGAAGAACATTTTAGTCTTATGCTACAAGTACTCAGAGAGCATCAGCTCTATGCTAAATTCAACAAATGTGACTTCTTCCAGAAGCAAATACATTACTTGGGTCATGTTCTGTCCGAAGAAGGGGTAGCAGTGGACCCTGACAAAATCAGGTCTATCATGGAATGGCCTACCCCAAGGGATGTTTCGGATATCAGATCCTTTATGGGATTAGCAGGATATTACAGGAGATTTATAGAAGGATTCTCCAATATTGGTTGTCCAATCGCTTCCCTCCAAAAGAAGGGGAAAAAATTCCTGTGGACGCAGAAATGTGAAGAAAGATTTCAAACCCTAAAACATCTATTGACCCATGCACCCGTGCTGAAAATTGCCAACCCTGAAGCTGACTTCCTGGTGTGCACATATGCTTGTAAGGAAGGGATCGAAGGAGTCCTTATGCATAAAGGAAGTGTGATCTTCTATGAATCCCAAAAATTGAACGAGCATGAAGTCAACTATGTGACCCATGATCTAGAACTGGCTGCCATAGTGCATGCCTTGAAAATGTGGAGGCATTACCTCCTAGGAAGAAAATTTGTACTTACGACATATCACTGTGGATTGTGACACCTGTTTGATCAACCAAAGCTCAATGCCAGATAGGCTAGATGGATGGCCCTCCTTAGCGAATTTGATTTCGAAATCAAACACATTAAAGGAATAGAAAATAGGGTTGTCGATGCCCTTAGTAGAAGCATGAAAACAATTCACCTGGCAGCAGTGAGCACCTGCGAGACAAATGTCAAGGAAAGAATCAGAAATGCACAAGAAACAGATCCCTTCGTTAAGACCATGACCATGTACCTATAGCAAGAACCCGCTAGAGTAAAATATGAAGGCTATCAAATGACCGAAGGAGGTCTACTCACTTACAGAAACATATTTTATATTCCAGCGTGTGACGACTTGAAGAGGTTCATTATGGATGAACTACATAAAAGACCCTACTCGGGTCATCCAGGATACCAGAAAATCGTCACTGACACCAGGAAACAATTTTATTGGCCTGAATTGAAGAAAGACATAGTCGAGTACCTAGCCAAATGCATAGAGTGCCAACAGGTTAAAGTAGAACATCGACACCCAGTAGGATTATTGCAACCTTTTCCAATCCCAGAATGGAAATGGGAAACCATCTCCATGGATTTCATCTCTGGATTACAAACTTCGACCAAACAGAACGATGCCATTATGGTAGTGGTGGATAAATTAAGCAAGTATGCTCATTTCATCCCTATCAAATCAACTTGCAAAGCAATAGATATCTCCCAGGTATTCATGAAAGAGATATCCAGGCTGCATGGTATGCCGAAAGAGATCATGTCTGACAGAGACACGAAATTTATTTCTAACTTTTGGAAATCACTGATGACTGGTCTAGAGACCGAATTGTTGTTTAGCACCGCCTATCACCCTCAAACCGACGGACAGACAGAAAGAGTGAATCAAATATTAGAAGACATGGTAAGGATGCATGTAATGCATCAACCCATGAAATGGGAAGACTACCTGCCACTGGTATAATTCGCCTACAACAATGGCTACCAAGCATCCCTAAAGATGAGTCCCTTCAAGGTCCTCTATGGTAGGTCGTGTAATACTCCAGTCAGCTGGAGTAATCCCATAAACAAGATATCTTTTGGACCTGACATGTTAAAAGAAATGGAACAACAAGTGTCTTAGATAAAACAAAATCTGAAGGTCGCTCAAAACCGACAGAAAAGTTATGTCGACGAAAAGAGAACTCCAAGAGAATTCAAAACAAGAGACCATGTATATCTTAGATTTAGACCCAGGAAGAGTTCCCTGAAAATGGGAGCTTGTGCCAAGTTGGCACCTTGGTATTGTGGACCCTTTGAGGTTCTAGATAGAGTGGGACTTGTAGCCTATCGGCTAGCACTTCCTCCCACAGTCAAAGCACATAATGTTTTCCATGTTTCATTATTGAAGAAATATGTACATGATGCTAATCATATAATTAATTGGTCTGTGATTCAGGTGGAACCGGAGGGAGAATTTATACCAGAACCCCAATGCATACTGGACAGAAAGGAAACCTCGCTCTAGAATCGAACCATAGCACAGGTCAAGGTGCAGTGGAAACATTTTGGCCGAGATGATGCTACATGGGAAATGGAGGATGCCATGAAACAGGCATATCTAATTTTGTTTACAACTGTACATACGGGACATGTTGATAGATAGAACATCGAGGGCGATGTTCATTTAAGGGGGAGGGAATTGTAACACCCTGTTTCCCCCAGTCTATAAAAATAACTATACTGGCCAAGTATGGTGGCAAACTCAAAAATGTGAATGTGTAATGTGAATAGACATTGTGAAAAAGGTCGATGAATGTGAATAATATTATGAATATATATTGTAGGACTACTGCTAGGGGAATATGCTGAAAAAGAGACCACGATGGCTGGATAAAGGTGGTGGAAGGCACCTATAATGGTGGCGTTAACTTCCACCGAAAACCAATACCATATTTGGTGTTCACTGGCCTATAGAACCAAGAGCGGCTCACTGGCCCGAAATTAATTACTCGCAGGTTGGTAGGTGGATGGATCCTCATGTGTAATGAGGGATGGGGGTAAAACCGCCCATCCGTGGGGTCCTGACACCTGACCACCGTGAGGGAGATCATGCCACATGCAACCTCGCCGGAAAGGAAAAAGGCAGGAGGAGTGTGCGATCATGGGCAGACGCGAGGGAAGAAGAACTCTGGAAAAATATGCAAAGTGAGTGATAGCGGAGAAGAAGGAGAGTAACCTTCGTTCTCAGTCACTCTCAGACAGAGACATAGTCTCACATTATCGTGGTCTCAGCTCAGGGGTGGCTCATGGTAAATCTGTTGGGAGTCGTTGAGCCTACGGTTGGGTGGAAACGAGCACCCCTCTCAACAATTGCATCACCTCTGGTGTTTTTCTGATAAGTGTTTTGTCTCTGGCATCTTGAAATATATATATATTCTGATATTTATGCTCATAAGATGTGAAATTGTGAATGATTTCAGTGAAAGAATGTCTGTATGGTGTTTTGATCGGTACTGGTAGTTGCATGTTTATAATGGAAAGACTACGTATGGCTTATGTTTTCATAAATCGCTATTTATATGCATATTGATCTAATTAAGACTTCACGTTTGGTTCTCGAGAGAGAGATACCCTTATCTACCTCATATGGTACCCTGGGTAAACCTCCCCATAGAGATACCCTCCTTGAAAAGCCCATCAAGAACCTAGAAAGAGGATGTGAAGGCACAAGGCCTTAGTAACCCTACACAAGGAGGAAGGATCCTCTTGAAATCCGGAGATGGCTGTGTAGGAATAAGTATCATTTGATGGGCGAGATCCTGTCGGAAGATCTGCGGTCACTAACGGTCATTAGATTGGAAGGAGAATAGGGGGTGTTAAATGCCTCAACCCGTTTCTTTTGTTTTTATGAGTAACAAGTAGAGATCGAGAGCCACTCAAGTCCTAGACTTGATGAAGGAGAGCAATAGATGTCTTGAAGACTCTTCTAAGAGTCAAACCCAGGAGAAAGAGCACAAAGCTCTCAAGTCCCTCATAGTTTACAAAGCTTAGGACAGATAACATCTAGTCAGATGCACAGACCCTATAGGAATTCACAGAGGTCAAAGAAATCTTTCACGGCTTCAGAGTAGGGAAGCCCGGGAGGGATAGTGTCGTTGTGTGCACGGAGCCATAGCTGCGAAGGTTGCAGAGGAGAAGCAAAGGCCGAGACCTTTGATACTTAAGAAATCTTCTAAGGAGAAGAAAGAAAAGTGCATGCTCAAGGAAGAGATACAACTGACGTTAGATTAGCTAGAGCGAAATAGATCTGGGTCGTCGAAAATGTACGTCCAAACGGGCGCAAAAGAGAGAAGAATCAAACGACAGAGACACTTTGAGGTAGAAGTGGCGAACAACCGATAATCGTTGGATCTTGCAGAGTTGCAAGGCGGTTAGGGTTGGCTGCTTCAACCCACTAAGTCATGAGAGGTGAAGTTGCGAGAGGATCGGGACCGTCCATCCGAGGAGGATAGGTGGTAGAGATCCAGGGATCTCGTGAACTCAGAGGCTCGCAAGGTAAGAGCCCAAAGGTTGGGTGCTCCAAGTCGCGAGTGGCAAAGTCGCGAGAGGATCAAGATCGTCCATTCTAGGAGGATAGGTGGCATAGATCGAGGGATCTCACGAACTCGGAGATTCATAAGGTAAGAGCCCAAAGGCTGGGTGCTCCAAGTCGTGAGGAGCGGAGATAGCCATTGGATCCAGAGAACGGGAGGACCGTTGGATCAGGAACCCCATCACCTATCGCGCATTCGGGTGTTCAAAGGTCTAAAGGAGTCGTTTATGACTTCACGAGTAGCGAAGTGCCGAGAGCCAAGCACGAGAGAACATGTGGCAGAACTTCAAGGTGGGGCCCGCGTGATTGACGGGTGGACACGCGTCGCCTGGAGAAGGGAGTCAATGCTCCGTTGACTTCTCGCGTATTGGGGATTCTCGGGATAAGAGCATGAGAGCTCAACCCTTGGACTTGCGAAGTGGCGAGTTGCGAGTAGTGCGAAAGGAAGGTCAACTTTTGCTAACTTTCAAGTCTCAGAGTATCGCATAAGGAAGGAATGAGAGTTCAACCGTTGAATTCACAAAGCGATGAATAGCGAGAGCAACTAGCATCTAGCCTAGTCGGCGATCACGTGTAGAGGATGCTCACAGATGGAGGCTATACCCATTTCGTGATCTCGGGTATCGACGATTTGTGAAGAAAATTCGAGGGTCTTCGACTCACGACTCGCGAGTTGTTTAAGGCACCTGCATTTAGGCGCGTATGTGGTCCTATCGAACTAGGGACTAAAGAAAGGGACCTAGTTCTTTGTCGTTGAGCAGTAGGTAGATCTGGATGGCCATAATCTACGCGTCCAGATCTACGGCCAGGGTTTCATTCCAAAGCCCCCTCGCCATTCTACCTTAAAGATTGGACTCACTTGTATCGCTGAGCCGTGAAACACGAAAAGGCGCCTGGTTTGTTTGGCATGTGGTCCTAACCCACAATCACAGGGAGGTGAACAGGGAAGAACTAGCCTGCGCTAGGTCCCCGTAAAACTTCGGGGATTTTGTCCCTTGAGGAAAAGCAAAAAAATTATTATGTCGTAGTGGGTGTGTGACATCAATAATTTTAATTCCCCTTTAAATATGATAATTTAAAAATTCATTATATTCTAAATAATCTTATATTTAAGGTAATTTAAGATTATCAAATAATTTTAGTAAAAATAAGCATATCAAAAAATTTAACCTTCTTCTTTTTAAATAAGATCATTTCAAATATAATTATATTTTTAACTAAAAAACCACACAATTAAAAATTGTTGATATAAAAATGTACACCATTATTCATCTTTTTAACTAATAACACCAACCAACTTATATAACTAAACTAATTCTAAAATAATTCATATCAACCAACTTATATAACTAAACTAATTCAAAAATAATTCATATCAGTAGGAAATTCATTTGTCTTACCTAGTTATTTCGATTAGGAAATTAGTTTATCTTACCTGGTTATTTCAGTTATATCTTTATATTATTGCTCAATATAAAACACACCAACCAATTTATATAACTAAACTAATTCTAAAATATTTCATATTAACCAATTTATATAATTAAACTAATTCTAAAATATTTCATATTAACCAACTTATATAACTAAACTAATTCTAAAATAATTCATATCGGTATAAGAAATTAATTTATCTTGCCTCGTTATTTCGGATAGGAAATTGGTTTGTCTTTCCTCATTATATCCATTATATCTTTATATTATTGTTCAATATAAAAAACATGTTATGTCTCTCCCATTGCATATTTATACTATTTGTTTATCTTTATCTTTCACAAATATTTATCCTATGGTCTTTCCTTTCATTAATAACCATTTGCTATATTTTTTTTCCTTCACGTTGATGGTTGATCATTTATTCTACGTTCTTCCCTTTATCATCATCAATCATTTGATCTAGCTATTTCTCTATATCTCCTTTAGTTCTCTACGTTTGCCGACTTCGACTTTTAATATTATCATAATATTACAATCATCCATAGAGGACATAATGATTGCCATCGCTGTATACCGATTACAAAATATATTCGTGTTTTAGAACAAAGGAAGTTAAACCACTAATATGAATTTGTGAACTTCATTCATCCAAAAAAAATTATCATTATATTAAGGACATAATGATTGTCATTGCTGTATACCGATTACAAAATATATTTGTGTTTTAGAACAAAGGAAGTTAAACCACTAATATGAATTTGTGAACTTCATTCATCCAAAAAAAATTATCATTATATTTCAAAATTATATGATAATATGATTCATAAATAAATCATTTGATTTGTATATTGTGTGTTTTGCGTGATTATTGAGTATTTTGATATACAGATAAAGATATCATAATTAATTATTTTGGATTGTATAAGATATAATTCAATGCAAAAATTTATTATGATAATATGATTCATAAATAAATCATTTGATTGGTATATTGTGTGTTTTGCATGATTATTGAGTATTTTTATATATAGATAAAGATATTGTAATTAATTATTTTCGATTGTATAAGATATAATTCAATGTAAAAATTTATTATTGTTTAAATCAATAATATTTATTATATTTTGTTTATATCATTTCCGAAATCAATACAATTCAAGAAATAATATTCTATATTCAAATACATATTGATTAAAAACATTAAGAAAACATGATTTTAATTTGCTTAAAATCTATATAACTTATTATTTTAAATATCTATCGGGTTGAAATCAATACAATTAGAAAACAACATCTTTTATTGTACATATATTAAAAACAATATCCATGCAAACACAATAATTTTTCAAAGAATAATGGTAAATAAGTATAACTTATTATTTTTAATATTTATCACGGTGAGTTGAAATCAATACAATAAAAAAACAACCTTTTTAATTGTACATATATTAAAAAACAACCTCTTTAACTTCATGCCACGCCATAATTTTCAAATAATAATGACTACTTTAACCCAAGAAGAGGAGGAAAGTTACATGGACATTCAAACTTAGTTGAGAGTAGAGTCACCTAAAACATTTAAAATATATAATTTTTGAAATTGATTATTTGTTTTTTAAGTTTAATTTTAATTGTACAGTTAATTATTCTATTTTGATTTAAACTTAAGTTTTATATTAATTATTTTATTTTGATTTAAATTTAAGGGAATAATTTATTTTTTTAATAAATTAAGTAAAATATTTAGATAATGAAATATATGAATTTAGAAACAAAGTTATATGGATATTCATGCTAAGAAAATAAATTAAGTAAAATATTTAGATAATAAAATGCATGAATTTAATAAAAGAGGAGAAACAAAGTTATATGGGTATTCATACTTAAAAAAATAAATTAAGTAAAATATTTAGATAATGGAATGTATGAATTTAATAAAAGAAGAGAAACAAAGTTATATGGGTATTTACACTGGGAATAGTGTAGAGCTATAGAGAATAGGTGAAAAGTTATACAATTAATAATATAGAGTTGTAACATGAATGCATGCAAGGTAGTGGTAGGGAATAACCTATTTGTGGTTTCCAATGGCTTATGGTTGTACTATATCTATTTATTGAGTTCTAGGGCTAGAGAGTTTATAGAGTAATTTTTATCTTACTGTCATGTTATCTAATTTTTTCTAGAATTATGGTATTGCTAAAAAAAAACTAGTTGAAATAACAAAGATGTTATGTTGTAATCATTTAGTTGTTAAATAATACATTCAATGTACTTTAGAGTGTGGTTTTTTTCTCTCAAAAGAGTTTTCTCAATGATATCGTGTTCTTAATGGCTTGTTGTTCATTTCATATGTTTTGAATTTATACCCATTCTTGTATCATATATTAGTTTAGGAAGTGTATTCAACACCTCTACCTCCTTTCATTTTTTATCAATGTATGATCAACTTCATGATGACTTCGAATCCAATGTGTTAAGGACAAGGTTTTTTTTATATAATCTTTGTTTTGGTGGGAGTTTGCACAATAGGAAATCTTGTTACAAGGAAGTGACAAGAACATATAGATTAGAAATGGAAAATTTTAACTTCACTAAATTTGAGTTATGGGATCTGAAGATGGAAGATCTTCTTGTAGATTGATATTTATGGGTTTTAGTATCTGCAACTAAACACATTAGAATGATACATGAAGAGCAGGTGGCGTTGGAGAGTAATCAAGAGACTTATTAGAATCTGTTTGGCCAATTCAATATTATTGAAGGTTTATGAGGGAAAAAATTATAGCACCTCTTTGGAATAAATTGGTGTATTTATATCATGCTAAATCCCTAGTTATTAAAAATGTTTTACATAAAAAGTTGTTTTCCTTGAGAATGGGTGAGAGTGATACTGTAGTTTAGCGTTTGAATGCATTTAACAATATTGTGACCCATTTGATCTCAATTGGAGTGAATATGGATGGAGAGGATCATTGTATGAACCTTTAGTGTTCTTTTCTAGATTCATGTGATAACCTTGTAATGGCCATTGGAAGCACCGAAAAGACATTGATGCTCACTCCAAATACATTGTGGTTTCTTTACACTCAAAGGATGTGAGGTGAAATGTTTTTGAATCCACCAATGATGGCTTGGTTTTTCATGGAAGATCAAAGCATAAATGAAAGAATTGAGAAAAGGGAATATCTAGATCATGTGGGAGATATTAGTCTCCTAGAAAATCCAAGGGAAAATGTTGGAACTATGGTAAGGTTGGGAATTTCAGAAGGGAATGGAAGGAGGAGAAGAAGAAAAAGAAGAAAATAAATATTCTTATGACGATTCTACAAATTATATTCAAGAGAATGGTGGAGATTCCTTTGTTGTAGCTTTGACAACCCATTCAAGCCAGAGTGCATGGCTGATAGACTCTATAGCTTCCTTCCATATGAATTCCCAACGAAATTTGTTTCGATTGTATGTGAAATATGGTGGTGGGATGGTATAGCCTGGTGATGAGTCTCCCCTCAACATAGTTGGTCATAGTAGACTCTTGATCATATTCTCTGATTATAAAATAAAGGGGATCAATGGAGTTTTTCACATTTTGGGCTTGGTATGAGACCTATTATGGGGGTAGTTAATGATGTAGGTGTGAAGGTTGTTCTTTGATAAAGGATAAAATATGGTATGAGGAGATATGGTACTCACTAAGCATTTAATGTGGGAACTTTGTTCAAGCTGTATGGATCCACTATTGAGTGTAATAGATCATCAATTTCTACAATGGAGAGATCTATAGGAACTACATCATCACATTCAAAACCTCCTAAACAAGATATTGGTTTAGAAAGCATGTTATATGTAGGGAAGACAAAGCTATGGCACCAAATATTGAGCCCTATAGGTAAGAAGAGCCTATAGGCCTTGAAAAAAAACATTGTTAATGGATTGAATGGTTGTACTCTTGAATTTGATTTGTGTAAGCATTGATTATATGGAAAATAGAATTGCATTCAGTTTTATTCTAGTTCTCATAAATCTTCTTGGTTGTTATGCCTAATACATTCTAATGTATTTTTTCGAGTTAAAGTCTCTTTTATTTACAAGGATTTGTATTATGTGTCATTCATTGATGATTATCCTAGAAAGACATCGGTATATTGTTTTAGAATTACATATGAAGTTTTTAGTTGGTTTAATGAGCTTAAATCTCTCTTGGATGATCATACTAGTAGGAAGATTAAGGTGTTTAGTACTATTGGGATGGCTTTTAGGCTCTTGTAATAAACCATCATATCTTACACATTATCATAAGATAATGTATGAATATATATAACAATATCTTACACATTATCATAAGATAATGTATGGATACATATTACAATATCTTACACGTTATCATAAGATAATGTATGAATACGTATAACAAAGTAAGTAAATAAGATAAATACAACCTAACAAATGATTAGTTGGAGCTAGCACAACCAATCCAACCATCTCTCTATTGTATTAATATTATTGAAGAAGGAATACTAACTTGGTTGGTTAACCTTGCCTACATTATCTCTGTGTTCTTGATGTGTTTTACCTAATGTAATATCTTCTTTAATGTTGTCTAATCTACAAGATTACAACATTGGTATGGTTGCCTCATTCATTCGATATGGGTGACAACACCAAACGAGGGTGGTTCGACCCTGGACAAGATGGAAAGATCAAGAAGATCTGCAAATTTCTAATGGATGTTTGAGGAGGATCTTGCTCGACTAAAGAAATTATGAGGCAATTTGCTCGAGAAAATTTTCTCATGAATGTTGATGTTGTGCTAAATATATTTGTTTTTGACTGGTTAATTGTTCATGCTTACTAATAAAATCGTGAGACTCTATGTTGGTGAGGATCAGGGAGAAATAAATCACACATGGTTGGAAGATGAAAACTTAGGAATCTGATAAACGTACCACTGGAATCTACTCATGAGGGACGCCTTGGTGAGAATCTACTTGTTTTTATTGTTGCTCATAAAGTACAATACATGATTGTATGGATATTCAGTATTCTCTTCTAAAGAAGTGCCGACAACATACCCCTTGAGTTCCTTCATAATCGATGCTTTTCTATGAGTTTGAGCACTCGACCTCTGCAGTGTTGAGTGCCATACAAAATAATTTATGAGTGAAGCTTGTCCTGGATATGGGGGTAAATGATTTTGTGGGGTTTTAACAAGTGAGCCCTCTATGGGCCCTCTATACCCGATGAATATAGCACTTAGAGCTGTAGAAAATTTGAGTCGAATGATGGGATTTGGAAGCGATTCGATGATATGGCGGAGGACGGTTTCGGCTGTCTAAGTGTTATATGATATAAAAATGGTCTTTTACATAAATATGTGTGCGATAGATATGAAATTATTTTCAATATCAGATGTAATCGATTCCCAATTACATGCTTTGGATTTTAGTCAACTCTACTCTCTCAACACCTTATCCCGTTGTAAGCAATTTCTTAATTCTTGAGCTGATTCGATCGTCCAATGAGTAAATTCGGCTTGTCGGCCAGATATTTTCATGTAATTGTTCTGAACTAGTGTGATTGATCATTAAGAAAGAATGATTCCAAATGGAGCATACCATTGAAAAGAAGGTGACCCTTTGATTGCTTCAAATTCGATCGGGGCCGACCTGCTCCCTGTTTCAAGATCGACCGAAGCTGTTTTGACCTGTGGATTTGTTGATGAGTTTTAAGTTACCCAGGAAAAGTAGATTGACTTACATTTTCTCCTTCACGTGAAGTCCAAATGTATCAGTCTAATGGTTGGATGATAAAAATTGAGTGAAGTTTATGGAGCGATGGAGGGATCACAGAGCTCGAGTTCAAAAAGGTATGGTCGAATCGGTGTATGTGCAAAAGGTTGTTCGAGTTGGATCATGAGCCAAATGAGGAAGTCAACCATCGACTTGGACCATGAGCTGACTGAGGAAGTCGACCATCCGCTTGGAGTATGGATCGACTGAAGCTTATTTTCTCCAGTTTCTATTATCAGTCTCTTTCTTTTGCCTACTAAGTTCGCCAATGTCATAAAAGTCAACCATTGAAATTTTTGTTTTTGCACAGGAGACAGCCTAGGGTAGAACGAATTTTCATATTTCACCTGGAGAAACATCGACAGTGGGTAATGGCGCAATAGAAGATGCTCTATCGATTGATAAGGTAGATCTAATAGAGCTTTAAGGAAAACAACGATTCTTTTGTTGAATTAATATACAAGGGTTCCCTTAGTTCTTCCTTTGTTTCACATGGAAAATTTCAGTGGACTTGGTTGACTTATCAAATTGGTCCATTATTAATCACCTCATTTGATGGTTGGATGTCACGTTTTTGCTAATTGTGGCAGTCAACTATTGAAATTTAAAGGTACGAGTCAGTAAGTCATTACAAGAAAATGAAAAATATATAAACTTGTATAAAAGACATGAGCCATATATATCCTGAAGCAATGTAAAAAGAAATATGTAGTAATTGCAAAAGATGTATGCATCAATGATACTTATTCGAGTTAGTGTCTAGTCTAGTAGAGTCCAAAAAGAAAATGAAAAATCATTGTTCTCGAGAGAAGAAGGCAATTAGATATCAAGTCAGTTATGTATTAGGTAATGCTACTCTACGACATTGTAATTTAAGTCAAAGTCTAATTGATGATATCCATTTCTTGTCGATTTCTGTTGATACCCAGTTAACAACATATGTAAAAGTGTGGTACCAAAGCAAAAGTGTATTTGTATAACTAAGTTTTTAAATAATAGTTAGAAAGTCTTAGTAGTGTTTTTAACCATTGTGTCATGTCAAGTTGCATGCATAGAGTTTTAGAATTGAATCATAGTGAGTCATCCTTCATGTAATTTGACATGAAAAGTGTATACATTGTCAAATATTGAAAGCACAAAGAAGCATATACATGATTGATAGTAGCATTGCAATAACCATTGAAAGATTGAGCAATGATTAGGGAAATTTTGCAGCAGTTGATTTGACTACTTACAGAGAGCATTGATGATGTGTTGTGTTCACAAAATTTTTGTAGTGATTGAAGGAATTGAAGAAAGAGACATCTCACACTATGGATCTTAAAACATAAGAAGATGGTACAAGGAAGATTTAACTTATTGAGCCCCCTTGTATAAGAGTTGCAGAATAGTTCCCTGGGCTGTGACCTTAGGAGCCATAAAGTAGACAAATGGTAGGTTGGTGATAGTTGTGGGGAACTCCACCATAGGGTGTTCTGCAGGGGAAATATGAAAAAAATATGAGCCAAGCACTACTGCAGAGGCATGATGGTGTAACAAGAGATTTAGGAGGACCATTGTTGGGCAGGGTAGTCGAGCATGGGAAAAGCATTGAGTACATAGGAACCTACCAGATTGAAGACAAAGGATAAAGAGTAGAAGGTCACGATAGAACATTGTATATGTGTATCTTTGTATACAATTGGTGGTTGTTGTGACTTATTTATCTATGCATACCCATATGCATGGTTGATGGATAGTAAGAATACCTTCTATAGGACTAGAGATCCAGGATGTTGTTGCACACTTGATCAGGACGAGCAAGGATTTAGGTGTGGGGCACATGTTGGAATGCCTTCGAGGTCCTTGTAATAATCCATAATATATTAGACATTAGCATAATATGATATATGAATACATGTAATAAAGTAAGTAAATGCACCTAGAGGATAAGTGCAACCTATCAAATGATTAGTTGGAGTAGGTGCACAATTGTTCCAATCATTTGTCTATTGTATAAATACTCTTAAAGAAATAATATGAATTTTGTTTGTTAACATTCCCTAAATTATCTCTCTCTTATTGAGTATGTGTGTGTTCTTTATGTGTTTTCCCTAATGTAATATTTTCTTTAATGTTGAGTATTCTAGAAGATTGCAACAAGGACTGATAATGGCGGTGAGTTTTGTTTTGTAGAGTTTGATAATTTTGGTAGGGATATTGGAATTCAATGACATAAGACAGATCCATATACCACTTATCAGAATGGAGTTGTGGAACAAGGGAATAGAACATTTATGGGGAGAGCTAGGAGTAAGCTTTGTGAAGATGGATTCAAGAAAAAGTTTTGAGAAGAAGCAGTTGCTACTACATGTTACTTGATTAATAGGTATCCCACATCATCTCTCGTAGACAACAACCCTATGGAAGTGTATACGGGTAAGAATCCCTCACTTCATCATCTTCTTGTGTTTTGTTGTCAGTAATATGCTCATGTGCCTAAGGAGAAGCGGTCTAAATTGGATAAAAAGGCAGTGAAATGTATCCTCATTGGCAATGGTGTTGGTTTGAAAGGGTACAAGATTTATGATCTTGCGTCTGTAAAATTTTTGTATAGAAGAAATGTTATTTTCAGAGAAGTTAAGTCTTCTCTAACAGTGGTGTAGCCAAAAGAGCATGAGAAGAAGTTAGTGTTTCAGCTACGACCCAATACCAAGAAAGTTCCTCCAAAAAGGGAATAATAATTTCATGATGGACCTAATGAGGAGGAGTGTTCATAGAATTCATAAGAGGAGGAAGAAACTCCACCTTATACTTTAAGGAGTTCCACTCAGAAAAAAAAGGAAATGCGACATGTATAATTATAGTAAGTCTAATTTTAGATGTATATTTCTTTTATCTACTAGCACGGATAAACCTATAATAATGAAAGAGACAATGGAGATGGAAGATAAGGAGTTCTAAATATTGGCCATGGATGAGGAAATGAATTCACTTAGAAAGAGTGAGACATGGGACTTGGTCCCATTTCCTAATGGATAGAAACCCATAGTATGTAAATGGGTGTTCAAAAAGAAGATTTATTTAGATGAAATTGTTGAAAATCACAAGGAAAGGTTGGTTGCAAAAGGATATTCCTAGATTGAGGGGATAGACTTTGGTGAGATCTTTTCCCAAGTTGACAATTTATTATTTGTTAGGTTATTTTTATCTATTGCAATAACCTTTGATTTAGTGATAGAATAGATGGATGTGAAAACTTGATTTCTACATGGTGATTTGAAGGAGGAGATATATATGAGACAACCAAAGAAATACGTTAAATAAGGTAAAGAGTCATTCGTTTGCAAGTTAAAAACGTCTTTATATGGTCTAAAACAATATCCCATAATGTTGTACCAAAATTTCAATTATTTTGTGTTGGAATTAGGATTTATGAGATCCAAATCAGATCATTGTGTGTATTAAAAACAAGGTGATTATCATTTCCTTCTTATCACTATATGTGTAGATGATATGTTAGTCTTCAAAATTAATAAGCATGTGAT
>ML786083.1:343494-362780 GCA_009831015.1 Picea engelmannii | reverse complement strand
TAAACTTACCAAAATAAAATTATTGATAATCTTATTAACTTTATTTAAAAAGGAAAGTTTAAAATTGTTGATAACCCTAAATATAATATTATTTAGGGTATAATGAATTTTTAAATAATTTTATTTAAAAAATTCAAATTATTAATAATTTTCGTTCTACTAGGGAGAATCTTAGAATCTGAAATTCATTGCCCTTGTACTTTAAAACAAAGATGTTATTTTCTAGAATTCTCAAATCATTGCCTTTGTACTTTTAAAAACATGTTATTTCCTAGAATTCATCTTAGAAAGCATTTCCAAGTTGCAAAAATATCCCATGAAGACGAGACCACGGGTTTCATTATGAGCTCATCCAGATACCCCTTTTTCTCAATCATTTGAGATATGTTTTTAAAGAATTAGAAATACTTATTCCTTAATTGACGTCTCAAATTTAATCATTTCTTTCTTGTAGGAGGCACACTAGAGCCGTGTCTCCAGCAGCCGTTCTCAATCTCAATGTTTAAATATTGAAAGGGTCGTAATTATATACATCAGATTCCCGACATTTACAATCTATTTGTCCACCTCTGTTGTTTGCTGGTTTTTTCATAAGGGTTTTCCGGGATAGGTCTCCCACTATTTCGTCTGCAAATTCCGTTAATCCCTGCTATGAATTTAGAGTAATGCATGCCGTAATCCGTTAATGTATAAGGTAATTGAACATCGCTATTCTAGCAGCTAATGTTGATCAAACTTCAACATAAGACAGAATATCGACAAAGAAAAAGGCCCAAATAATACAGTGAAGATTCAACACAGTGAAGGTTCAACAGAAGGACATAATATCTACAGAGAAATATAGTAAAATAAACTTATAGCACACAGAAATACAGTAGCAACCTTCGAATAGGATATCGGCTGAGATGTTATGACATGCGAAAATGGCCGGCCTCTGCTAAAACACGCTGGGTTGAACTGATAGAGGGGAGCGGAAAATTAGAATTACTGTAGAGAGAAGCGTTAAAATTCAGCTTTGAAATTCTATCACCCGTGGCAGCATGCTAATGATATTAAATCCCACGGAATAATCTATATACGACTATGGTTCTGACCCATTATTGTCATTCTATTCATGTTGTGATTAGCCATCTATGTTTTTGGGTTGAAACGTTAAATCGTCTTCACCTATTGAACAGGAAAATTCCCCTAAGATAGTCCTTACATTTTAGGGAACAAGCTTATAGTGGTTTTTTTCCCAGCGATTACTTACAGTACAACAATTATTTACTAATTAATAGGCTAGATATAAGGCTTATAAACAACTTATATTTATTTTGATCTCTTAGATGTGGTGTGCGTCCTACGAAGTAAGCAACTTGCTACCATCGCTGAGGGAGGACGAAAGACATTTAATATAATGGATTTGCAGTCGTGGGCAAGTAGCATAGATCCCAGTACAAATATTTACTTGATGATGGCCCTCTGCGTATGCTGATTGGCCATCATGGACTGGATTAGTAATTTATATCATTATTGAAACGATACTGGTATTATTATGTCTATGCCATGATGTCCAATGACATCGTGTGTGTGTAAATGCAACAGTTCGGGAGAAGAGGGTATAGGTATTTAAGTAGGTACCTGGAACTGGAGAACTCATAGAGTTTGTCTCTGTTGGAGAAAACGATCCGGGCCACTTCCGCATCGCACAGGAATGACAGCTCCGACGCCTTGTTCATCAGTGTGTTTCGCCTCTTTGAAAACGTTGGTTGACGATTAATTTTGTTTTCAATCCTCCTCAGCTGGACTCGACCTCACCCCATCTTAAACAGGCCCTCACTACTACAAGTACTTTCTCTTTCTCTTTTTCTTTCTGAACCCCGCTCGCCCTCTCCCTCCCAAGAAGACACACTCAGGTCTCGATGTTGACCCTTGGCCCTCCGCGGCAATGGCATATATGCCTCTGAGGATCTCGATCTCACTCACTAGGGATTTCTGTGATGGATGACAACCGAATGTATGTAGTTTTCGCGTAGTTGGTTTGTGAGTATTTTTCGGGAACCGGTAAGTTGGTATTTGTTTAGTTCCAGCCTTGAATTATGTGTGGTTTGCAGTGGTGGGGCAAGGGTTCCAGAACCACCCATCGACTATCTTATCGAGATGTCAAACAGATGCTCGCATATCTATTTCTGGCACTCCACCTTAGATAAGATCGGAAGCTCCATAACCAGTGGCTTATTGCCACTTCCCTGTGAAAAGGGAACATATATCATTATTCTTATTCTTTGTACATAAATCATCGTTATTGCTACCATGGTGAGATCCTTTGGAAGTGCTTTTCACACGCTTTACAGTGATAGAATGGAGTGGAGCGAGAAGTTAGGGTTGGGATTACCCTAAGATCATGTTTTAGTTTAGAGGGTTATTATTTGTTTGATTCACCTTTTCGTGTTTCAGGTTAACTCTGAGGGTTATTATTTGTTTGATTCGCCTTTTCCAGTTTCAGCTTAATTCTGGAGCAAATATATTTGTTTTTAAGGAAAAAAAATGGCATTGAATCCTGTCAGAATTTCAGGGGTAATTTGAGTTTAGTTTAACATAGATCAAAGTTTCATGTATTTCAGAACTTTGCTCAGAAGTTTTGCTTCATTTTAAATCTACTCAAATATTCAAAAAATCTATTAAAATTCTAAATTAACTGGAAATTTGGAATATTGCTCTTAACCCCTGGTTAGTTAAAATATTTTTGAATTTTATTTAAATGGATATAAAAATACTGCTTTTAAAATTATTATTATTATGCTATATTATTATTTGTTTAAATCTTATAAGTTTTAATTACTTTTACATATGAGGTTTGTTTAATTTCTATTAAAAAAATATTTTTAAAATAATATTACCATGTTAATTTATTTTTGTTTAAATTTTATAAGTTTTAATTATTTTTATATAAAGTTTGTGTCTTTTTATTAGAAAAAAGTTAAATTATGAAAATAGTAATATTTAGTTTTTTATATGAAATTGAGGCTAAATACTATTAATTTTTTTTTATGATTTTTTTTGGGAGATAGTTCCACTAGTAATTAGAAGGGATAATGACTTTATTGTGAATACTATCTAGGATTAACAATAAGAATAAACCACCAATAAGTTATTTCAAATAATTACAATTTACTAATAATTTAGTATGTAAACCTCTTTATATTTTTACATTCAAATCTATATGTTCAAAAAGTCTATTATCTGACAAACAAATGAGTAACATACACCATTTTGATATCTAACTTAAATATAACTTTAAAATTAAATTAATATTATTATAATATTTCCCTTTAAAAAATATCATATATTTACTCTTCAAATGTAATTAAGATGTGAAAATTACAAGAATATTACAACCAACCTAAAATAAGTAATGCTTTAGAAAAGCACGGTCAAATTATTTTGTTTACAATATATGGTTCTTATATATTTAATATAATATTAAAAATTTACTTTTTCTATAATGATTATCAAATTATCTTGTTTACCATATATGGTTTTTATATATTTAATATAATATTAGAAATTTACTTTTTCTCTAAATTATTTTGATTACGATATATTGTTTTTATATATTTAATATACTATTAAAAAAATATTTTTCTATAATAATTGTTAAATTATTTTGTTTATTATATATGGTTTATATATATTTAATATAATATTAAAAAATTACATCTTTTATAAATTATTTTTTGTAAATAAAAGAGAAAATGTGTATTACATTAAGAACTTCAAAAAAGTATAATGATCCTTGCTTGCTTGACACCAGAGAAATCAGAACAAGTGATTCACCAAAAAAATTAATAATTATAATAGTTTTTCATAGTTCAGCGTGCAATATGTCATATTACTAACATTAGACGTGTTTCGTGTCATGCACCAGAGCTCATGGTCCCCATGGATGTAGCTATAGATCATAAAACTTAACAAATCTGAAAAGAGTTGACTCTTGAAATGTAAACTGAGAGACAAGCTAGAAATTTGCCAAACCCGAACATCCATCAGTGTTGTAGGTGAAGACAAATATATGTTTGTAGGTCAGACAATAAGTTTTCTCTCGAGCATTTGACAAGGCGTTGAACATGAGTTCCATGTGTCATCTGAGAGTGCGGTGATTCTGAGTTTTCTCCTCCAGGCTTCTCATATGAAATATTAATTGCAGGTGGTCGTCTAAAAGGAGATTAGGATTGGGCATATTCTTCTCAATTTTTCCATCCGCTTCCAATTCCCCTTCAACTCTATCCATATCATAATCCTCTTTCGCTTTCGCTTCTGCTTCCACTTTCTCTTCCACTTCTGCTTCCTCCTCTAGCCTAGGGCTAGAGTTCTTGGCAATCTAGTCTTCCAGCAAACTACGGGGATTTCTTCCTCCACCATGCAGCTTCCATGCTCTAGAGGCCAGGATTGGGGCATGGTGATGATAGTAGGCTCGAGAAGGGAGTTCAAGGGTTGTTGCACAAAATGAGGAATTTCTTCTTCCACTGGGAATCTCTCCATGCCGTGCATAATTTCAGAAGTGGGTGCTGGAAAAATATGGGCACGAGGGGTGGCAGGGGGTGTAACATCCCACTTTGGCGCACTGAGCGAACTTATTCTTTGAGGACACTTGCTCGCAAGTGATCCAGATTGTTATGCTATTAAAACTTTTGATTTTGATTATGAGGTGTTATGGGTTGATGACATGTTGTTTTACTACATTGACATAGACAAGTGCTATTGACTCAGTTTTTACTGAGTGTGCAGGATTTTGGATCTGAAGGATGTAGAGGCATTGATGGAACCCTTTGGACTCCGAATCGAGTCAGGGAGTGTACCATTGAGGTTTGATTGTATTATTGTGATATTAGTGCATCTGATTAGATGACATGATATGGATAAATTCTGACATGATTCGTTGATAATACAGGATGACGATAACTTGCCGACCAGACTCACATATGGAGTAAAGGGGTCACGCATGACTACCAGAGATGTTGAGGGAGAGGTGTGGACAACATCCCTACCACAGCGTACTATCATTCCCACTGTGGCTTGAACTGTAGGTTAACGGTTACCTAGTTTGAGAGGACCCACAATGCCACGAGGGTAGACTGGGATAGTCACTCACGATGATTCTAAGGGGCACGAAAGAGGGCGGGGGCCTTATTCCTTAGAGGCCCTTAGTCTCCCACAACTTCACCTGGCAGAGTTTTTAGTCCAGGAGTTTTTGATGTCTACCAACTCAGTCAAGAGGTGAGTGGCACCCTTGGAGCACGTAGTGCATCCTGAAAGGCACGTCGCGCGAGGGAAACATATAAGGGCGAGTGGCACCCTTGGAGCACCTAGTGCATCCTAAAGGGCACGTCACGATGTTGATAATAGATGAATGAACCTAGACATCCTTAGGATGATCAATGTGATAAGAATTAAAAAATAACATTTTCCCTAATAAAATGTTGCCCATCACGAAAATTTAAGGTTTAAGTCTAAACTATGCTAGTGGTAAATTTTTTTCTCTCTATAAAAATCATAACAATAATAAAAATAAATACCACATATATAATAATTATGACCTTCGTTAAATATTTTAATAGGTAGGGAGTAAGAAATTAATTGTTAAAAAAAAAAATTGTTGGATTAAAATTTAAAAAGGGAATTAATCATTTTATTATTTTATTATAATTTATAATATATTAATTTAATGAGGAAAGGGAAAAAGGGGATTAATTTCCACACTCGCCTTTTTGAGTTCTAACAAAAGGGGGAAAGAAGGAAAAATCTTAAAATTTAGGAAACTAGGAAAAGAGGCAAACATAATAAGGGAAAAAACGGAAAGTCAAACTTAGAAATGTACCTACCATTTAAGAGCTTTCTAATTTAAACTGAACTAGCAATTTAATAATAGGGAAAGCCATTAAAACCTGTAAGAGAATTTGGGGACACCTAGGAGTGATTCTAGGTGTAACTCTATGTGGGTGAGGGAAATAAAGATAATTAATTAATTAAAGAAATTAATTTATGGAGGAATATAGGGGATGGGGGACACTTGTATGGAGAGGAATTAAATGAGATTTTAGGAAAGAAAAGAAGTTTGAAACTCTATATAATGAAGGAAGGAGATGGATGAAGGAGGGTCTTCTGTTTGCGTAATGTTACGCTGCAGAATTATCTACTTGACTGACTTAACTTGTGGGAGTTAGGATACCCATCTCGGTGACGAGTGGTTTCTCGGCCTTGCGAGGCGAGTTGGGAGCTAGTCGAAATATCTGGATAGTGTGGTGTTGCCCCTTTGCGGCTCGGGGGGCTAAGGGGGAAGAAGAGTACCCCTAGGATTGGTTGGGAGGTACCGGTGAAGTCTCGCCAGTCGGCAAGAGGGAGTTGCATGGAGCACGTGGACGTCACTTAGAGCGGGCGATCAGGCAACAGTACACTGTCTTCATTTTGTATAGTAGATGTTGTAGGTTATATGCTTGGATTTGCATGTTTGATTAGGTAAGTAAATTGATTGTCTAGATTGATGTCTCAAATATTTCTTAGCCTAGCTCGATGATGGATTGTCTCCCATGGCCTTCATTTTCCCGCATGTCTTGACCACTTGGCTATGTTTGAGTGTGTCATTCGTGGTTGCTTAGCCTTCATCCCTAGATCACCAGTGTTCGCCTGAGCAGTCAACTGGGAACCTGATCTACGGTCGTCACCTTGGCATTAAAAGACCTATGGATCTCAATGCCCTGCTTTTCTGTGCAAGGATGATGAGCGAAGGATTCACCTCTTCGATGTCTACCCATTGGTTTCTCTTTCTTGATTAATGGTCATTGCGCCTTCCTGTATTGAGTACTTCCGTCGTAGTTATAATTCCTATCCCCAAATTTTAACTTTGCATTTTTATGCGTGGATGGATAAAATTTTAACCCTGTTTTTTATGTATTGATGGAGAATTATAACTCTGTGTCTTGCTTGTGATTAGAATGCATCGTATATTTTCTCTCCTACTATTTTTCTTCTACGAGGCATAATTATTGTTTTTCTATGTTTTTATTTTATGCCTTCACTCCCTTCCTGCGATGTGATACATCTGATCTCTGGATTTGATAACGAGTTAATACAGTTCTTGTGATTTATTAACTGTTATATTTTATCTCTGGTTGGTGCAAAAAGTTTGTAATCGCCCGTCATAACCACCATTGTTATTGAATTCTCGGCGAATTTCATTGGGCTCATCGTCTATGCTGGATTTGATGCCACATCTTGAATTGGTTTAATTTTGACTTTTTACCTTTGCGTTTACTTAAAATTTACCCTCTATTATGAGGTGATCATTATACCACGACTTTAATTGTGGCCAACGCATTGTATGTACTGGCATTTATGATTTTTTTGACATTTTCTTTCTAAATGAAGAACGAATGGCTTAACGACATCGCTGGTGTATTCTTGGCAATGCTTTGGTAATTAATGAACTCACGAATTTTAATGATGACAGTTCTTTTTTTAAAGGCTTAAGATAGCATGTTGACAACAAATCCTACCTATAAGAGGGACGGTGATTTATCCTTACTACCTGGCATTTTTCTTTTAAAACCTGTGTGTTATTTAATTCGAGGTTTCTCATCTTTATTTGCATTTCTGTAAGACTTCATTTCCTTACCTTCCACCCTTTTCCTGCGTCCATTTTTGATGGAGTTAATTTCCGGGAAACTTACTTTATTTGGCGAGTACGCGAACCATTTTCCAGCAGTCTGCTTGCACCATTATTATCAACTCTTAGCTAACGGGCGTAGAGGATGAGTTGTTTTAAACCTCTTTTGATTTATCCCTTGTAATGGAAAGTTCCTCCTTTAAGCGACCTTCATTCGACGCCTTCTTAAATTGATGATAGCGACCTTAGCCTTTACACAACCAAATTTCCTTAATAGACTGAATCTCACCTTTGCGTTAATAGACAATGTGCTTGGGTCATCAATTTGTTACCTGCGTTTTACCCACCTTTTGGTTGCAAGTAACCTTTAATCATGGGAAATTAATCTTGTTTTGTCTGCCTTTTCTTGATAAAATCAGCGATTTAGTTATGGTTAATGATCAAATGCAAGTTTATGGTCAGCTATGTTTTTTTTTGGTGTCTAATAGATTGGTTAGTTGTGGACAACGTTGAGTACTTTAATTGGCAGCCAATCTGTTGACCGACAACCTCTTCATAGATTTGATCTCTTAAATTCCATGTGTCGAACAGACAGCACAACCACGTTTTTGATGGACAATGTTAGCATAAACAACCACTAACTCATGGCTGACCATGGCTAGGTGTGATGGTTGTTGCGCTTAATTTTCCTGGCAATGAGATTATATTAAATACGAGTATAATTGCCTTTGATTACTTAAGTGTGTATGGAGTTTTGAACAATAAACCTTTACTAAATAGCTTTGTTCTAGATTTTGGACAATGGACCTTAATAGATAGCGAACCCTTAATGGATAGCATTTTAATTAACAACATTACCCTTTTTTCCTTCTGTAGTTTAAGACAACACATATTTAGCCTTACTCGATAGAAACTTGATTCATGTCAGATCACGACCTCACATTTTGTCAATGATTCATGCTCGATAAGACAACAGGGGCGCTTTCAATGAAAAGTTAAATTTGGGTTGTGGTTAACCTTACATTTTGGTTGCAGTCGTTGGGCCACCGGTTGCCTAAATTGGTCATGGATCTTGTAACCTTTGACTCACTTTAGCTTTAGATAGCCAGCTAAATGATTCAGTGTTTATGCCTGAGTTTAACCCTTTCCCTGAGTCTCTACCTTTACCTGGCAGTGAATATTATTAAATGCCTTATTATTTGCTTTATTATTTATTTTAATGCCTTGTTATTTCCTTTATGTTAAATGCCAGGTTAATTCTTATTAAATGCCTTGTTATTTGCTTTATGTTAAATGCCTTGTTATTCGCTTTATTATTTATTTTAATGGTAGCATTCTAGTTTAAGATTGTTACTATTGATATCAAGATTAATGGCTAGTTGGATGGAGATTTGGATTAAAATAGATGTGACCCCATAGGTTGTGTTAATGATTTAAATTTGATTGGTGAGTAAAGATTGGATTGCATATTTTAATCTTGCTAGATTGGTTGCATTTAATGTCTATTGATTATAAATTAATGGCTAGTTTATAATTTAGACAAGCTAGTTAGATTATAACTAATGATTAATTATATTTTTAATTATTAGCCAAGTCGAAGTTCAGACTTGCTTATTGATGTCCATTTGACGTTGAATTAGAGGGTACCTTGATGATAGTTTGTAATTTAAATTGGTGCAAATAGATTGGTTTTAAGGCTAATTTAGATTGTAGCTTAATGTCATATTGCATTTTAGACATGCTAAGTTGGGCTTGTAATAGAAGATTAAATAGACTGTAATTATTGACTGGATTGACTCGACGATTGATCAGGATATTGGCGAAGTCATTTTTAGCTTGCGCTTCCCATTGAGGGCATTGTTGTTCATTACAATTAATGTTTGTACTTGGTTTGTAAACATTTGATGTGCTTGGTTTGCTCACTGAAGGGGTATAGTTATTTGTGTAATTAATTTTGGGTGCGTTAGGTTGTTAGGATGATTGTCCTTAGCTTAGTAGGCTTGGTCTGCTTGTGTCGGGTGGGACGTAGACACCTCCTTGTTCCTAAGAACAGTCGCCAGCCTTGAGACCTTAAATGGTCAAAATTGATGGGAACCTGGGCTTGAGCGTTGCTTATGTGACCTGGAGGTCCTAACCATTGCTGAGTAGGACGAGTGGGTAGTCATTCTTATTCTTCTTCAGTTGAATGTCATACATTGCTTCCTGGTGCTTGGTGTGCTTTTATGTTAGGTTGTTATTTTTTTGTTTCATGAGTTGCATGCGTTGTGTTCATCGTCGTGTTGTGATGTTGAGTATAATGTCATTATTACCTTCCTACACACCAGTACAGAAAAAAAGAAGTAATTTTTTTTTTAATAAGGGTGCTTTTACCGGTTGTACATCATAGGAGTTGTATCGGTTGGGGATGTTACATGTGGTATCAGAGCGGGTTCAAACCACGACTTGGGATCACTATGGATTTCATTGATATGATTTGATTATACTGTTGCTAATCAAGTTGACTTGTATTCATGCAGGTAATCATGGTAAGAGGATGTTGCGGAGGCAGACGACATGGTGCTAGGGGAGAAGGCGTGATGCCTCCAGTAGCATCCACACCTAAGGGGTCTAACCCCCAGGGAGACAAGCAGGTTGTCAGAGAGGAGCAGATAGCAGTTGGTGATGTGGTCAGAATGATGAGATCTTTTCAGCGCATGTCTGAGGCACTGATCAGCCATTTAGATAGAGATGAGGCCAGGGCCCCGGCACCCCCTGAGGTTCCACTGTGCACTCTGATCGGTAATGGTAGTATTCACCATGAACTTGAGAAGGTAAAATTTCTCTAGTTCTTTGGTGCCCTAGACGACGCAGCCGCCGAGGCATGGTTGAAGAATATGGCGATGTTCTTTGCACTTCACGATTATACCTCCAACATGAAGGTCCGCATGGCGATCTTCCAACTGAAAGGAAGTGCTCTTCTATGGTGGAAGACGCTCCTACCGCAGTTGAACATGGTCATTGAAGACGTGTCATGGGAACTGTTTGAGGAACGGTTCCGAGAGAGGTACCTTTCAAAGGAATTAATTGAGCATTATCTCAATGAGTTCAACACCTTACGATAGGGTGGTCGTACGGTGCCCGAGTACGAGGCCCATTTTATGGAGTTTCTTTGGTATGCTCCGCACCTTAACATTGAGAAACTTAAGGTCAATAGGTTTGTGTTTGGCCTTAACGACAACATACGTGCAAAGGTTAGTATTTTGATGCCTCAAACCTTGTATGATGCCATCTAGAAGGCCCTCATAGTAGAGGAGGATCTTATCAGTGGGGGTTAGACTAGAACTCCAATGAGACCAGCAGGGCAGGTTTCATCTAGAGCACAACAACATCAGACACCAACCAGACATATGCCGGGATATCATGGCTTCTAGAGGGGATCCACTTTCACTACACCTCGAAAACCGATGCCTCAAAAGTGGACACCTTATCGAGGACCACAGAATCAACAACAGGTTAGGTCTATTCAGCAGAACAAACCAAGATCCCAGGGCGGTGGGTCATCATATTCTACTTTGGGTACCAAGACTACTGGGTCGAAGAAGGGGTGTTGGACATGTGGGGAGCCACACTACCAGCGCGACTGCCCAGTGGAGAGGGCTAGAGCATCTGGATTAGTCAGACCCACTACCATGGGAGATATGGGAAAGGCCCATCGGATTCATGCAATGGTGAATAATCGCTAGGCAGAGCATCAGTCGACTATGCTCGAGACGATAGGTACCGTCGCTAACTAGACACTTAGTATTTTGATAGATCTCGGTGCTAACGAGAGTTTCATTTTTGGTGCGACACTAAAAAGGATTAAGGTAAAGGAATTCAAATAGGACAAGTTTAGCTTCATAGAGATGGCCTTGGGAGATAAACACAAGGTTGGAGGAAAGGTTACAGGCTGTGTCCTTAACCTAGGAGAGTTTGTCACTAGGGCCAACCTGTACGCACGATCCTAGGATCTTACGATGTTGTGATTGGTATGGATTGGTTGGAATCACATGAGGTGATAGTCAACTGTAAGATGAAATGGTTGAGTTTGGTCGATGATGAGGGACAAAGACGTGTGATTGTAGGCCAGAACCAGGGAGTTTCCCTGAGGTTCATCTCTTCCTTACAACTTCGGAAGAGCATGCGCAAGGGATGTAAGCTTTATGAGATCCTCGCGTTAAACGAGAAGGGAGTAGCAGAAGGTATAGAACACCTTCCGGTGGTGAGAGAGTTTGTAGATGCCTTTCTAGAGGAGTTACCTTGGATGCCGCTAGAGAGGGAATTGGAGTTTACCATAGACCTAAAATCGGGGACTGAACCGATAGCAAGGACACCTTATCGGATGTCGACCCCGGAGTTACAATAGTTGAAAATGCAACTGAAGGAGTTGTTGGACCTAAGACTGATACGTCCAAGCGTGTCACTGTGGGGTGCACCTGTTATTTTCATACGAAAGAAGGATGGGTCATGGAGGCTTTGCATTGACTACCATCAACTGAACAGGGCCACGATCAAGAATCAGTATCCATTGCCGAGAATATATGATCTGTTCGATCAAATGAAAGGCACAACGGTGTTCTCAAAGATCGACTTGTGATCAGGATACCACTAGTTACGGATTAAGGAAGATGACGTCCCTAAGACCACCTTTAAGATGAGGTTTGGACATTACGATTTTACTGTTTTACCATTTGGACTGACAAATACCTAGGGGTATTTATGAGTTTGATGAATGGGGTATTCCGTGAGTACTTGAACAAGTTCATTCAAGTATTCATTAACGATATTTTGATCTACTTGTGGAAGATAGAGGAGCATGACGAGCACTTACGCTTGGTACTGTAGTGTCTGTGAGAGCACAAATTGGATGGGAAGTTGTCCAAATGCTCCTTTTATCAATCGAATATTCACTACTTAGAGCATGTCTTCTCCGACGAAGGCATCACCGTGGATCCAGAAAAGGTCGAGGATATTATGGAATGGCCTACGCTGACGAATGTCCCGGAAGTGCGTAGCCTCATGTGTTTAATAGGATACTATCGATGGTTCGTCGAGGGATTTTTGAAGATAGAAAATCTAATCACAGAGTTGCAGAAGAAGAACAAGAAGTTTGTTTGGACCAAGAAATGCACGGAAGCATTTCGGAGACTCAAGAAATTGTTGACAATAGCTCCGATACTAAAGGTCCTTGACATGGATGCGGACTTCTTGGTATGCACTAACGCATCCAAGGAAGGCTTAGGTGGAGTCTTGATGCAAGACGGACGAGTGATCGCTTACATTTCTAGGAAACTGAGAAGGCATGAGGAGAACTACGCGACGCATGATTTGGAGTTGTTATCCATCATATATGCCTTGAAGTTTTGGAGACACTACCTTGTTGGATGACAATTTGAACTAAAGACTGACCATTGTGGACTACAACACATTTTTATACAAAGTGACCTGAACGCGTGACAACAACATTGGTCAGAATTGCTTAGCGAGTACGACTTTGAGATTACTTACATAAAAGTAACAGTGAATCAAGTGGCGGATGCATTGAGTCGGAGACCACGCAAATTTTCGATGTTGCCTCTTCAAACGAATCTACCTGAAAAGATTCTAACTTTACACCGTGAAGATGACTGGTACAAAGAGGTCAAGGGTTTTATCGGACAAAACGCAATGATGGTACCACGATTTCAAGGATTTTCATTTGATAGCAATGGTTTATTGAGGTTTAAAAATTGGATCTACGTACCACCGAACGACGAGTTGAGGATGTTGATCCTGAGCGAGGCTCATAGAGAAGTTTACATGGCTCACCTAGGAGTCACGAGGATGAGGGAATACCTTAAACCCTTATTCTTGTAGAAGGGAATGAAGGCAGACATAGTCAACTATATGGCCAGATGTCTAGAATGTTAGCAGGTAAAGGCTGAATATAGACACCCAATAGGATTACTACAACCACACGCTATTCCAAAATCGAAATGGGAGTTTATTTAGATGGATTTTATTGTTGGATTTCCACTGACGACAAGGAGACATGACTCGAATTTCATTGTAGTAAACACTTTGACGAAGACTACTCACTTCATTCCTGTACATACAACGTATAAGGCACCTGACATAGCTAGAGTTTTCATCAGTGAGATTGTGAGGCTACATTGTCTGCCTAAGAGAATTATATCCGATCGAGGATCGATGTTTACTGGACGATTTGGATGAGTTTCCAAGAGGCCTTGGGAAACCAACTTAAATTTAGTACTATGTATCACCCAGAGACTGATGGGAAAACTGAACGAACAAACCAGACCTTGGAGGACATGTTGCGCATGTACGTGATGGACCAACAAAAGTGTTGGGAAGAATTCTTTCCACTAGTGGAATTTGCTTACAACAAGAGTTACCAGAGCACCATTAAGATGACGCCTTTCGAGTTTCTTTACGAGCGACTGTGTTGGACGCATTTGAGTTGGGATCGGCTTCAGGATAGGGTCCGGGTAGGGCCATAAGAGATCCAAGAAATGGAAGAGCAAATGCAAACAATAAGGCAAAGGATTAAATAAGTGCCAGATCGACAGAAAAGTTATGTCGATGAGCACCGTGTCGACCGCAGTTACAAGTTCACCGATTGAGTTTTCTTGCGGGTTAAATCGCATAAAAGTTCGATCAAGTTTGGGAAGTGAGCTAAACTCTCTCCCAGCTTCATGGTACCTTTTGAGATTGTGGAGAGAAAGGGGCCCGTGACCTATCAACTAGCCTTGCTAGATTCTTTGAGGCGTATGCACGATGTTTTTCATGTATATATTTTGAGACATTATATTAGTGATCCTACACATGTTATTGACATGCATTCCTTACAAGTATCAGACGAGAGGGCGCTCACAGCTGAGCCGATCCACATCTTGGATCATCACGTTTGAAAGCTATGGCATCGAATGATACAACAAGTCGAGGTCCAGTGGGACAATTATAGTCCACACTTGGCAACCTGGGAGGACGCATATGATATGTGCCAACAGTTTCCATTTTGTTTGATAGATAGACATATCATACTGTGAAACACTTTATTCGGCATGTATACTATGAAACTTCGAGACGAAGTTTAGACCAAGAGAGGGTGTATATAACATCCTGCTCTAGCGCACTGAGTGAACTTATTCTTTGAGGACACTTGCTCGCAAGTGATCCAGATTATTATGCTATTAAAACTTTTGATTTTGATTATGAGGCATTATGGGTTGATGACATGTTGTTTTACTACATTGACATAGACATGTGTTATTGGCTCAGTTTTTACTGAGTGTGTAGGATTTTGGACCTCGAGGATGTAGAGGCATCGATGGAACCCTTTGGACTTCGGATCGAGTCAGGGAGTGTACCATTGGGGTTTGATTGTATTATTGTGATATTAGTGCATCTGATTAGATGACATTATATGGATATATTCTCACATGATTCGTTGATGATACAGGATGACGATAGCTTGGCGACGAGACTCACATATGGAGTAAAGGGTTCATGCACGAATACCAGAGATGTTGAGGGAGAGGTGTGGAAAACATCCTTGCCACAACCTACTAGCACTCTCGTCGTGGCTCGAACTATAGGTTAACGATTACCTAGTTCGAGAGGACCCATGATGCCATGAGGGAAGATTGCGACAGTCCCTCACGATGATTCTAAGGGGCATGCAATAAGGTGGGGACCTTATTCCTTAGAGGCCCTTAGTCTCCCACAAGTTCACCTAGCAGATTTTTTACTCCAGGGGTTTTTCATGTCTACCAAGTCAATCAAGATATGGGTGGCACCCTTGGAGCACGTAGTGTGTCCTGAAGGGCATGTCGCACAAGGGAAACAGATTAGGGTGAGTGGCACCCTTGGAGCACCTAGTGCATCCTGAAGGGAACATCACGGTGTTGATGATAGACGAATGAACCTAAACATCCTTAGGATGATCAATGTGATAAGAATTTAAAAAAAACATTGTCCCTAATAAAATGCCGCCCATCACGAAAATTTAAGGTTTAAGTCTAAACTATGCTAGTGGTAAAATTTTATCTCTCTATAAAAATAATAATAATAATAAAAATAAAAACCACATAAATAATAATTGTGACCTTCATTAAATCTTGTAGCAGGTAGGGAGTAAGAAATTAATTGTTTAAAAAAAAATCTATTGGATTAAAATTTAAAAAGGGAATTAATCATTTTATTATTTTATGATAATTTAAAATATATTAATTTAATGAGAAATGCGAAAGGGGGGGTTAACTTCCACACCTGCCTTTTGGAGTTCTAACAAAAGGGGGAAAGAAAGAAAAATCTAAAAATCTAGGAAACTAGGAAAAGAAGTAAACATAATAAGGGAAAAAACAGAAAGTCAAACTTTGAAAAGTATCTACCATTTAAGAGCTTTCTAATTTAAACTGAGCTAGCAATTTAATAATAGGGAAAGCCATTAAAACATGTAAGAGAATTTGGGGACACCTGGGAGTGATTCTAGGAGTAACTCTAGGTGGGTGAGGGAAATAAAGATAATTAATTAAAGAAATTAATTTATGGAGGAATGTAGAGGATGGGGGACACTTGTACATAGAGGAATTTTTAGGAATCTATTTTTAAAACTTTAATTAAATGAGATTTTAGGAAAGAAAGGAAGTTTGAAGCTCTGTATAATGAAGGAAGGAGATGGATGAAGGAGGGTCTTCTATTTTCATAATGTTACGTTGCAGAATTATCTACTTGACTGACTTAACTTGTGGGAGTTGGGATACCCATCTTGGTGAGGAGAGGTAGCTTGGCCTTGCGAGGCACGATGGGAGCTAGTGTGGTGTGGCCCCTTTGCAGATCAGGGAGCTAAGGGGGAAGAAGAGTACCCCTAGCATTGGCTGGGAGGTACCGGTGAAGTCTCATCAGTTGGCAAGAGGGAGTTGCACGAAGTGCATGGATGTCACTCAGAGTGGGAGATCAGGCAACGATATGCTCTCTTCATTTTGTATAGTAGATGTTGTAGGTTTTATTCTTGGATTGCATTTTTGATTAGGTAAGTAAATTGATTGTCTAGATTGATGTCTGAAATCTTTCTTAGCCTATCTTGATGATGTATTGTCTCCCATGGCCTTCGTTTTCCCACATGTCTTGACCACCTGGTTTTGTTTGAGTGTGTCCTTCATGGTTGCTTAGCCTTCATAGCTAGCTCACCAGTCCTCGCCTGAGAAGTCGGCCAGGATCCTGATCTAGGGTTGTCGCCTTGGCGTTAAAAGGCCTATGGATCTCAATGCCTTGCTTTTCTGTGTGAGGATGATGAGCGAAGGACACACCTATTCGTCGTCTACCCAATGGTTTCTCTTGCTTGATTGATGGTCATTGTGCCTTCCTGTATTGAGTACTTCTGCCGTAGTTATAATTCCTATCCCCAAATTTTAACTCTGCATTTTTATGCATGGATGGATAAAATTTTAACCCTGCATTTTATGTATTGATGGAGAATTATAAATCAACATCTTTCTTTTGATTAGAATGCACCTCATATTTTATGTCCTACTATTTTGCTTCTGGGAGGAAGAATTATTATTTTTCTATGTTTTTATTTTATGCCTTCACTCCCTTCCCACGATGTGATACATCTAATCTTTGGATTTGATAACGAGTTAATACAATTCTTGCGATTTATTAATTGTTATCTTTTATCTCTGGTTGGTGCAAAAAGTTTGTAATCGCCTGTCATAACCACTATTATTATTGAATTCTCAGTGAATTTCCTTGGGCTCATCGTCTACGCTGGATTTGATGCCACATCTTGAATTGGTTTACTTTTGACTTTTTACCTCTGCATCTACTTATAATTTACCCTCTGTTATGAGGTGATCATTATACCACGACTTTAATTCTGGACAACGCATTGTATGTACTGGCATTTACGATTTTTTAGACATTTACTTTCTAAATGAACAATGACTGGCTTAATGGCATCACTGGTGTATTCCTGGCAATGCTTTGGTAATTAATGACCTCATGAATTTTAATGATGACGGGTTTTTTTTTAAAGGTTTAAGATAGCATGTTGACAACAAATCCTACCTGTAAGAGGGATGGTGATTTACCCTTACTACCTAGCGTTTTTCTTTTAAAACCTACGTGTTCTTTAATTTGAGGTTTCTCATCTTTATTTGCATTTTTGTAAGACTTCATTTCCTTACCTTCCACCCTTTGCCTGCATCCATTTTTGATGCAGTTAATTTCTGGGCAACTTACTTTTTCTGGCGAGTACACGAACCATTTTCCAATAGTCTGCTTGCACCGTTATTATCAACTCTTAGTTGATGGGCATAGAGGATGATTTGTTTTACTTTGATTTGGCCCTTGTAATGGACAGTTCCTCCTTTAAGCAGCCTTCGTTTAGTGCCTTCTTAAATTGATGACAGTGACCTTAGCCATTAGACAACCAGATTTCCTTAATAGACTGAATCTCACCTTTGGTTTAATAGATAGCGTGCTTGGGTCATCAATTTGTTTACTGCGTTTTACCCACCTTTTGGCTGCAAGTAACCTTTAATCACAAGGAAATTAACCTTGTTTTGTCTTCATTTTCTTGATAAACTCAACAATTTAGTTATGGTTAACGATCAAATGCAAGTTTATGGTTAGCTACATTTTCTTTTGGTGTCTAAAAGATTGATTAGTTGTGGACAACATTGAGTACTTTAATTGGCAGCCAATTTATTGACCGAAAACCTCTTCATAGATTTGATCTCTTAAATTCCATGTGTGGAATAGACAACACAGTCATGTTTTTGATGGACAACATTAGCATAAACAACTGCTAACTCATGGTTGAGCATGGCCACGTGTGATGGTTACTGCACTTAAATTTCCTAGCAATGAGATTATATTAAATATGAGTATGATTGCCTTTGATTTCTTAAGTGTGTATGCAGTTTTGAACAAAGAACCTTTACTAAATAGCTTTGTTCTAGATTCTAGAAAACGAACCTTAATAGATAGCGAACCCTTAATGGATAGTATTTTAATTGACAACATTACCCTTTTTGCCTTCTGTAGTTTAAGACAACACAGATTTAGCCTTACTCGATAGAAACTTGATTCATGTCATACCACGACCTCGCATTTTGTCAGTGATTTATGCTTGATTAGACAACATGGGCGCTTTCAATGAAAAGTTAAATTTGGGTTGTGGTTAACCTTACATTTTGGTTGCAGTCATTGGGCCACCAGTTGCCTAAATTGCTGACGGATCTTGTAACCTATAACTGACTTTAGTTTTAGACAGCCAGCTAAATGATTTAGTGTTTATGCCTTAGCTTTACCCTTGCCCTAAGTCTTTACCTTTATGTAACGAACCGCCTCGTACGCCAACCGTTCGAGTGATAGGTGCAAAATTTTTTTTTGTTTGTGCGCGAAGGTGTGTGCGCGTGTGTGGAAGTACCAACATACTTAACTCTACGTCGCCACTCGACGACCAACAAGATGCCACCACAACAAAAGTCAACTGACCACTAAATACGACTGACCTCCCGCCCGTCCTACCCTGCAAGGTTAGGACCTCCAAGACACATAATCAACGCTCAAGCCCGGTTTCCCATCGTCTTTAACCATTTAAGGTCTCAGGGCT
>ML786083.1:321940-338691 GCA_009831015.1 Picea engelmannii | reverse complement strand
ACCAAGGTAGTAAAAACATCCTGTCATATAACTCAATGCATCATAATGGAAGAAAAGTTTTATCATATAAATCCAGATCACTTGCGAGCAAGTGTCCTCAAAGAATAAGTTAGGTAAGTGCGCCAGAGCGGGATGTTACACTTTACCTGGCATTGAATATTATTAAATGCCTTATTATTTCCTTTATTATTTATTTTAATGCCCTGTTATTTTCTTTATGTTAAATGTCAGATTAATTGTTACTAAATGCCTAGTTATTAAATGCCTTGTTATTTGCTTTATTATTTATTTTAATGGTAGCTTTTTAGTTCAAGATTGTTACTATTGATATCAAGATTAATGGCTATTTGGATGGAGATTTGGATTAAAATAGATGGGATACCATAGGCTGTGTTACTGATATAAATTTGAATGGTGAGTAAAGATTGGATTGCATATTTTAACCTTGCTAGATTGGTTGCATTTAATGTCTATTGATTGTAAATTAATGGCTAGTTTATAATTTAGACAAACTAGTTAGATTATAACTAATGATTAATTATATTTTTAATTATTAGCCAAGTCGAAGTTCAGACTTGTTTATTGATGTCCATTTGACGTTGAATTAGAGGGTACCTTGATGACAGTTTGTAATTTAAAATGGCGCAAATGGATTGGTTTTAAGGCTAATTTAGATTGTATCTTAATGTCATATTGCATTTTAGACATGCTAAGTTGGGCTCGTAATAGATGATTAAATAGACTGTAATTATTGACTGGCTTGACTCGACGATTGATTGGGATATTGGCGAAGTCATTTTTATCTTGTGCTTCCCGTTGAGGGTGTTGTTGTTCATTACAATTAATGTTTGTACTTGGTTTGTAAACATTTAATGTGCTTGGTTTGCTCACTTAATGGGTCTAGTTACTTGTGTAATTAATTTTGGGTGCGTTAGGTTGTTAGGATGATTGTCCTTAGCTTAGTAGGCTTGGTCTGCTTGTGTTGTGTGGGACGTAGACACTTCCTTGTTCCTCAGAACAATCACCAGCCTTGAGACCTTAAATGGTCAAAATCAATGCGAACCTGGGCTTGAGCATTGCTTATGTGACCTAGAGATCCTAACCATTGCAGGGTAGGACGGACAGGTAGTCATTCTTATTCTACTTTAGTTGAATGTCGTACATTGCTTCCTAGAGCTTGATGTTGTTTTATGTTAGGTTGTTATGTTGTTGTTGCATGAGTTTCATGGATTGTGTTCGTCATTGTGTTGCGGTGTTGAGTATAATGTCATTATTTCCTTCCTACACAGTAGTACAGATAATATATATATATATATATTATTAAGGGTGCTTTTAACGGTTGTACATCATAGGAGTCGTACCGGTTGGGGATGTTATAGGGGGAGTCTCAGTCCAATTATTGCCTCTTCCACAGGAGCTGGTTAGAGGAAGATGTTGCAAAGGGTTAGGGCGGCTGTGCCTCGCAACAAAACTGTAGTACAATGGCCGCCTTTTGGTTTTTCCACACTCTTTGGGCAATATTGAAGGATAACAATGAAGAAGGGGAAACAAAGGTGAATTCAAAACTAATGGAGTTACGCATGTGAAAAGGAGAATGAGAAAGGTGACCGACAAAGGGAAGAAGGCGACGAGAGGAGGTTCACCACATGAATGCATAGGAGGTTGAGAGAACCAAAGAGGCAACAAAATTTGGTGAATGGCAAAATAGCATGGAGGTCTTACCTTCATATCAGTTGATTAAATGTAGGTGGGGGGCACCATGAAAGATGAAGTGACATTAGCCCGAGGATGAGTACCCACCGCAGAGCTCCAGAGCTGGTTCGCATACATGTCCATTAAATTTCCAAAGGTAGAACAACACATTATCATAAGTGTGATGGTAAAGCTAGTCATTCAAATGGTGCAGGGGTGAGGAGTTGAGGGTGATAACTCCCCAAACTACCTGCACGCCACCTTTCTCACTGATGCCAGATGTCAAGGCATCTAAGAGACATTTTCTATAATAATTAATATTATTTATATATTTAATATAATATTAAAAATTTACTTTTCCTCTAATAATTAATATTTATTTATCAAATTATTATTATAATAAAATTACGTAACCATATATGGTTTTTATATATTTAATATAATATTAAATTTTTACTTTTTCTAATATTACTTTTTTATAATTATTATTATTATAAACTTACAAAACTTTATCAAATGGTATTAAAGCTAATTGACACTTTATTTATTTACTTTATGTCTACTCAAATTTCCCTCATAATAATAATAGATTCTTTATTTTAGAATGACCATGTAATAATATCTATGTTTTCAATTATGTGTTTACATCTATGTATAGTTATGCTTAGTCCAATTATATTAAATTTTTTCATTTTATATATTTAATATAATATTAAATTTTTTGTTTTTTTTAATTATTATTATAAACTTACGAAACTTTATCGAATGATATTAAAGATCATGGACACTTTATTTATTTATTTTATGTCTACTCAAATTTTACTCATAATAATAATAGATACTTTATTTTTAAATTACCATGTAATAATAACTATGTTTTCAATTATGTGTTTACATCTATGTATAGGTATGCTTAATCCATCCCATGACGGAGATGTGTAATAGGTGGGGAGTCTCCTCTTTCATAAATATTTATATATCTTTTAAATGCCAAATACAAGTTTCATATCTCTTTATTATATGTATATGTTATTTACAATTACATGTTTTTAATCATAAATAAAAATTTAATGTTTTTCTTAATTACAATTTTATTTATATTTAAATGATTTCTTTATATAAGAATCTAGATTTTATTTATATTTGAATGATTTTTTTATATTAGAATCTAGAATTATATAGGAATTAAATTTATGAAGGTATAAATATTTTTTTAAGTTTTTTCAATTTAAAAAGGTTTTCACTTCGAGGGACTTGATAGTAATTAATACATGTTAGATATAAGATTTAAAGTAGATCTCTCTTTATATATATCTTTATATGTATCTTGAGAGTAATTAATACATGTTAGATCTAGGATTTAAAGTAGATCTCTCTTTATATATATATATTCAGTTTCAAAGACACTACCAAGTGAGACACATAATTGGTGTATGAGATCCCTTTGTTTGTGATACAAGGGACCCTTTCCATGCAACCATTTGATTGTTAAACTCTAAGGTCTTATTGAACTATTTTACTTAAAAAGGACATCAAAATATTTTATGTATGGTCAACATTGAAATGTCTTTTTTGTTATTAATATTTTTCTAAATATGATCCATGTTAAGTATTGAAGAAATTAAGCATCTTCCTCATACTAGAATGTTGAATACCTCAAATCTTCCCAATAAGAAAATACACACATACACCCATTTATTTGGAGGATGGTACCCAAAATAAACCCTCTTCTAGGCACAAGGAATATAATAAGCATTCCTCACAAAAACCAAAGATAAACCCAATTGATAATAAATTATATATATATTAACCAAATACAAATCTTATTCAATCCATAGGTGCATTCTACATATTAATATGACAAATATGTGTAATTCATTTCAATGTTGACCATAAATAAAATATATGAAGGTCTATCTTATGTAAAATATCTCAATTTCTCAATTGTTTGTAAAACAATGGTTCTTTCTTTTCCTTTGATGGGAAGATGGATGTTTTGGAAGATAGGAAGAGGTGAAAAGGTGACTTTGGAGGAAGTTCCATGGGTCGTTTGCAGGGAATATTTTAAACTCTTAGACCAATTGATTCAAAATATGAAGGAAATGGGTTTCTACAGACTCTATCAAGTGGTTGAAGGGAACTTACTACTATTTGGAAACAATAATAGAAGGGTGTTTTTTTAGTATTAGGTTGGAAGGAAATGAGGCACTTGAGTGGAAATTTATATATCTTTGTTGTGGAGGATCCAAGTTAGGATAACATATGAGAAGGATGAGCTTGTATGGTCTAAAAACATAGCTAGGGGTAATTATACCGCAAAAATGGGATAGAAGGCCTTGTGTGAAGACATCCCAGTAGAAGCAATCTAATGGTTGTGGAATATTTATGGAAATTTCATTGTCCTCCGAAATCCAAGATTTTCAAGTGGCTTGATTTAAATAATAGAACACTAACCCGGGACAAGTTCCAAGTTCCATAGAAGAGGAAAGGATAGGTGTAATGTCCCTTAGTTTACAGACTAAACATTTAATTTCTTAGTAGTTTATGTCAAATTGAAATTGTGGAAATTATTGGAAAAGACTTATGTGGAACTATGTCATCATAAACTTTGATGTTGAACATTTTTTGTAACTTTAATTTTTTATTTATTTAATTAAAAAGAAAAAAAGTTACTAGACAATTGAGTTAGAAAGTGTAAATAGTTATTCCATGGGTGAGTGAAAACGACAAAAAACACCATAGTAAATTATTGTCCATGGGACAAGTGGAATCATGCTCCCAAAGGTGTGGGATGTGGGGGAACAAGCTAGCACAAAAATAGTCCAAGAATATTCCCTAGGGTTAAGGATGACGCCAACTTGAAAAGACCTAGAAAATATGTTAAAGACAAGTATGTTATAAGGTAAGACACTACTGAGTACTTGTGAAGAAATGAGTTTGAACTTTGAAAAGATCTCAAAAAGGTTATATATTTTTAGTCCCCATGGAATAATCATTTAGACTTAAGGGTGAAAAGAAAAAATAACTTTAGTTGTTCATGTTTATGGTTGGGCAGAATTGATTCTTTACTTAATTTGTTTTTGTTTTATTAAACTAGGCTCAAATATATCCATTAATTTATTTATTTATGTTTTTCTTGTAATTTATTAACATTATAGTAGGAAATGATTGCAAAATCCACAATATTTGTTAAAGTAGATAATGATTTTGAAACTTATATTATTCATTTATTTGTATCTAAAAGAATAGTGTTGGATTTTTTATTAGTTAACTATTGGCAACAAAATACATTAATAGAATGTTTCTACTTTAAAAATATTTCAATGAGAAATTAAAAAAAAACATAGAAGAACCTTTACAACAAAATACATTAAATTCCAGTAGAATGTTTTTGCTTTAAAAAGAATATTGTTTATAAATATTATAATGAGAAATAAAAAAAAAACATAGAAGAACCTTTAGATTGTTATAAATGTGAAGAGTTTGTTATTATTGCACTAAGAAATAAAAGAATACTTAGTTTTTTTTTATTTTTAAAAAAGTTTAATTTTTCTAAAAACTAAGTTTGGAAACAAAAAGAATATGGGTTAAAAACTAAGTTTGGAAACAAAAAGAATATGGGTTGTGTTAGAGATATAAAAAATACAATTTATACATAGAGAAATATTACATACTTATTTATATTCATCATACTCTTGTTTCATTGGATTAATTTCAAAATAGCTTGCTCACAAACATATAAGACTTGATCTTGAATAACATATGTTACAACCAACAAAAACAACTGTGCATTGGATTAATTTCAAAATAGTATGTTACAACCAACAAAAACAACTGTGCATTGGATTAATTTCAAAATAGCTTGCTCAAAAGTATAGAAGACTTCATCTTGGATAACATAGGTTACAACCAACAAAACAATTAATATATGGAATCCTAAACTAATTCAAAATCTTAATGATAGGCGCAAAACTCATAACGAGAAGACTATTTCAATATGGTAGAGAAGCAAATACCATAAAAGAGTAAGGAAATAAAAGACATACTATGAATAATTTATGTATAAAGTCAAAAAAGAGGTGAACAAAGAAGGTTTACATACTTAAATTATGAGTATGTATGAGTATGAGTTCAATAATCCCAACATGATAAAAAATTTAATACATAGAAAATATAAATAGTTATATTAGTCTAGTCCCAACCCTTATCAATAATAAAATTTAAACTCTAAAACTATATGGTGAAATAATATGAGTATCGAATATTGAACTTGTGACCATTTATGAAGGGAATGATACATCCCCACTCAATATGGAATCTCGATGACAATAATAAACTTACACTATCACTAATCACTAATGGATGCTTTCAACATCGTTTATATGAGAAACCTAACAAGAAACATCGTTTATATGAGAAATGCAAAACCTAACCAGAGGGTTATCTTGATTTTTTTTTATCTTGTAAAATAAACCATGGTACCTAGATTTTTCATTGATCAAACGATATGGTCCAAACTCCAGAGGGAATTGATTTACCCTCCACGAAATCCATAAACAAAATGTTAGAAAAGTCAGAATAAGAAGGTTAAGATTATGGGGAGAAACCCTGAGATTGTGTAATCTGAAACAATGATAACTTACCTTTGTAAGAAATTGGGGTGATGAACATAATTCTTATCTCTGGTAAGTTGTTCGTCCAAGCTCTGTTAGCCCATGTGGATAAAAAAACAAAACAAAATGATTACTCGACATCGGCAATAAGTAATAGATTAATGCATAGACTTAAAAAAAAACTAACTAGCCATCAAAATCTAAGTCTACATTTTGAATAGTGAAATCCATTCTCGCTTGGCTTAACAAAAAATAGTTTTATTTTACCTTATCCTTAATGGACAACGACCGATCAGGGCAGGCTAATTCAACAAGGTATGTCATTTTTGCTATAACTCCTTTTCTGAGAGGTTCCAAGTAAACATAGTTACCAACTTAATGAGAACTGTGACCTCAAAACAAAAACTATGGCCCAAAAAATGCATATTTGTGCATAAAAAACATCAAAATCAACCCCCAAATCAAAAAGTGGTGCTACCGATAGAACCATTTTTTAAAATGGGGTCAAAATTACAACATTTTCCAAACATGGCCTTCAAAAATTAGACTGTAGCTCATAAAAACCATAAAATTAGCACCTAAAAACAAATAAGGTGTTTTTTATTTTTTTTTCTTTTCAAAATGTTAAATTTTGGGATCATTTGAAATCGTATTTTTATCACTTGGTACCATTAAAACCAAACCCTCAAAATCAACCATCAAATTGAAAAGTATTGCTACCGGTAGCACCCATTCTAAAATTGGGGTATGAAAATGACACATTTTTATAATGTTGTAAAAGAACTCATCATTACTGTAAACAAAATCATAAAAGAAACCCTTAAATGTATACTTTTTAAATATTATTATCACGCAAAGAACAAGTTAATACATAATGCCATGAAAATATCGCAATATACTTTAAAAATTCAACGTCACTTTTTAATAATTTTTTAGTTTTAATAATAAAAAAGTCAATACAAGTTACATTGAATGAAACATAAATAATTTCTCAAAAGTATTGTTATATTGACCATATTCAAAACATATGAGCTAAGAAATTTTATTATGTTATCCATAATATAAAAAAACATCATTCATAAAACATAACAAAAGATTCATAACTTCATGTAAGATCATATGTAAGTTCAATGCTCTTTTTTAGTTACCATACAAACATCATATGGATAAAAATTCATAAAATGTTCCATACACGTATTCAGATTGACTCATGGTTTATGAAATACCATCAGAGTCTACATTGTCTCCAGATGAATGTTTTGATGAAGATGTATATGATCAATGCTCTTCTCTATTGTCGATGAATGCACCATCTAAGTCTACATGCATGCCCAACATTTCAAATGTCAAATGCCTTTTGGATCTATGACTAGGTTCAACAGACTCTCGTCTTGCATTTATTTCTTGCAGAAACAACCTCTTGATAATGTTTGTTGTCTTGGAGCGAAGAGTTTCTCTCTTTGTCAAATTGAAGTCATAAACAAGTATGTCAACATCATCTAATTTTAAGAGGCCAGTGCGACGACGCATTGTATTTTGAGCCTTTCTTTTTCTTTTTCTATTGACATGTTTCTCAACCACCATATATGGCTTGTACACACCATTGAATGTGTGTGTATCAATTGCAACAACATTATTAATTTCTTTCTCAATCTTTATAACCTTTCCTATCTATAATGGATAACCATGTGGATCTTCAGTCGCTAAAACTGCAATCATGCTACCCTCCTTAATATATTGTATTGAACCCTTGTAAAGTTCTTTCATGGCTTCACGTTGTGCACATGACCTTCGCGAACCAATATACATTTCTCTTTCGTCTGCTTGTGTAGTCTCAATAACACCTTGAGATTCTTGAACTTCAACAATGTTTATTTCTTTAGATTCATTTGGCATATTTTGTGGCCAATGAAATGGAGTCCTCAACATTGTATCTTCATTTGTTGAGCTTTAAATTATGTCACTTTGACTATTGAAAAAAGACTCCCACCAGACAGGATCAACAACATCAAAGTACTCATATGTATCCTTAATGGACTTTTTAATTTCTTCCAAGCATTCTGAATAATCTACATCTCGATTATGCCTTCGTGCATTATGTATGTCAACAACGGATTGTAAAAATAATAAATTTGATGCAAAAATTGGATGATTTGGAATGAACTTCAAAAACGATAAAAATGATGAAGGCCCCCATTTTGTAGTAGTTGAATATTTCTTTCCCCATATAAGTGTTTTCCCATCAATTTTTTTGAAACAAAATTGATGTTGGAAGCTAATGTCATTAAGTTGCTCAATACATTTTTCTTTGCGATGTGATCCCTGAATAAATCTTCGCATGTCAATAGTTTCTTATAATATATATGAAAAATAGGATTTGGAATGTATTGTTTCTTGATACATTCAATCAATGATGGTAGACTTCCAACATTTTTCCTCTTCAATGTTACAGAAAAACGACTGAACATTTGATCAATATGATCATGAGTGTGTCCAAAAAGAAGGAAACCAACTTTCACCTTTTGAAAGATTCCCATTTCAACAAGCATGATTAGATATCCAAACACAATTTGATTTTTATTTTCATGACTAGTGTTGTCCAAATGTAAATAGAGAACTTGAGGAAGATTTGCAGACTAGTGAGTGAGAACATGATGAATTATGGTGATGGTAATATTTACATCATTATGAATATGTGGAATTGTGAAGTAAAGTCTTGGACACATTTTTCCATTGAAAACCATACAACCAAGTGAAACTGAATGAAATTATATTCCTATAAATTTTTGGGTGTACGGACAAAATGTGGTAGAAGTGTTTTCTTCTAGTGCATGCCATCAATTATCATTCCTAAATATTTGTTTGGAGCATCATAACACTTCTTCCGATGCTTGTACAACTTTTGTCTTTCACTTGATTGTTGATTCTGATGTTCTTGAAGTTCTTTGATTATGGAATCTACACATGACATAAAATGGAAATATTGATCGTATGTTTTCATAGTAGATAACTATTAAATAAAAAAAAAAAATAGCAAATACATACCTCTTCCGACCCCTTCAGATTTATCTCTTCTTGATTTAAGAGTAGCACATATACTACAAATCTCCATCCTTGACTTCTTAGGAATACGAACATTGTTGAATTGTTTCTTCCATATTCTTGTAAAATATGCATATGTAATATAATTACCCTTTCCTTCAACATCTTCAACATATCCTTTGTACAAGTTGTAGATTTCCCTCCTTGAAAAATTATCTGGAATATGTATTGTGTCTCTATCTAGCATACACTCTCCATGTTTGGAAAAGAAATCACGCATTCATGACAATGTAATGTTCGTGAATGGCCTACTCTCTCATCCATGATGTACCTTTCAATAAAATGAAGGATCTTTTTCCAATCTTGTCAGGATTCTTGATAGCCGAAGATTACCAATTGAGTGAATGTTTTTGAAATCCTTTCTGCAAAGTAAAATATTCCCAATGTGATAATTATATATTGTATTGGTGGATATCATGCACCCCATGAAATATGAATTTTGCATGCTCTTATTCATTGACTAATATGTCTTCCTTTTATTCAAGGCATACATGTAGTCCATTATTTTCAAACAATTATTTTGAAAACATTCACTTGAAATCAATTCTTTTATGGAAATTGATTTAGTGAGAAATTATTTCCTAGACCTTGTATAACTAGAATGATTTGGATCGATATAAAAGGGTCTAACATTGTTCCTAGACACAATGCTTCTTTGCAATGTCTCCACTATTTCATCATCCTCACTGGAAGGTTTTTCCTCATCGCCACAAGGAGTATCAAGAAAAACATTATCAGGAGACTGAACTAGAGAATGTCGGTCACCTTCATTTGTTGCAGCTGAATGTTTGAGAACATTATCATCAACATAATCATTTGGAGAAAAATAAGCATCAACATTATGTCCACTATTGACATAATCATCTTTCAAAATCCCCACTTGAGTGAAAATTTCCACCATCTTGCTTAGTGCCTTGAAACACTTCATCAATATCTTGAAAATCCTCATTTGGGGGAAAATCAACATCAACATTGTTTTTTTTTAATTTATCACTCGGGAAAGAGTGACCACCAATGGCATAATCATATTTTCTACCTTGAAACTCGCCACTTGAAATATATTCTTCATCATCCTCATTACTAGCTTCAAAATCCTCACTTGGAGGAAAATCTTCATTATCTTCATTGGTACTCTCAAAATCCTCACTTCGAGGGAAATCATTAGCGCCAACATTGTTTCTTTTAAATTCCTCATTCAAGAAAGTATGAGGGGGAATTCATAACACCAACATTGTCATATTCGTCATCATTTCTTTTAAAGTCCCGACTTAGGGGGGATTCTTATCCATCCTCATTCATTCCTTGGAAATCCTCACTTGGAGGAAACTCTTCATGAGTACCTTCAAAATCCTCACTAGGAGGAAATTCATAATCTCCAAAATTGTTGTCTCTAAATTCTCCACTTAGTGAATTTGGTTTACCATTGTAATAATCATCTTCACGTCTTTTAAAATTTCCACTTGAGGGAATTTCTCCATCATTTTCATTGGTGCCTTGGAAATATTCATCGGTACGTTCAAACTTTTCACTTGGAGGAAAATTTTCATCCCAATCATTTAAATGTTGAACATAGTCTCCACTTTGACCTACATTTTGATTATTTTTATTACTATTAAACTGTTGACTAGATTTATCACCATCACATTCCTCCTCTTCATCATCGGTGCCTTCAAAGTCCTTTAATTTAGGACTTTCATGAGGAACATGTTGAGTAAAATTCCTTGCACCATGATCAAAATTATGAATAGATGAAAAATACGATGCCTCATTTACATTAAAAACATTCATATGGAATTTCCTAGTCCCAATAGAAGAAGTATGCAAAGAATTTGTTGATGTCTCACAAATACAATTCTCTTTATTTGATGAAACCATCCATTATCTTTGAGAGCATAGAATGATAGATATTCTCACCCTCCCTATGGCATTATTATAACGTGCATAATGAGATTTTCCCTCTAAATACCACTCCCCCCTCAAAAAAAATATAATTTCCCTCCTAAATTACCCTCCCAAAATATTCTCCAAAATTCTACCACAAAATATTCCCTCCAAAATTTCCCCCCCAATTTTTTTCAGTTATTTTCCCTTCAAAATTAGAGGCAAATTTTACTCTTTTATTTTGTTATTTACATGTTAAATACAATATTTATCATGTTTATTTATTTATCCCACATTTATTAAACATATTGATGATCCATATAATTTTAGGTATATATGTAGACAATATACCTATTTGTTTTCTATCCCACATTCGTTATACCAAAAATAATTTATATCATCTGTGTTATATATACACAATCTTGTTTTATCTTTTTATATTGTGTTATATCTTGAACAATATTTGTTTTAGGATTTCGAGTAAGCTAAAACATCGAGAAGACATACAAGGATAATTTAGCAAGCAAAGAGGAGAATTTAGCATTTACATCGAGAAGACATCCAAGGAGAATTTAGCAAGCAAAGAGGAGAATTTAGCATTTCAGAGGTCATTTTTTTGTTAAAATCTTATTGTTTTCTACTTTTTTCTAAAAAGAATAGATGTTTTCTATTTTTTTCTAAAAAATACCCAACTTTTTAAAACATTTGAGACTTTTTTCAGAAAATCATAACAAAATCCTTAAGACTTTTTGAAAAAAAAGGGAAAAAAAAGTTTAATTTAGATATAATTTTTTAACTTTTTTTTTAGCTTTTGTGTAGTTTTTTATTCTTTTTTTATGGTTTTTTAGGCGATATGTTATAACATATAACCTAAGTTATAGGGTATATAACATATAACCTACGTATATGTTATATTGTTATATAACATATAACATATGTTATATAACATATAACATATAACATTACGGATATCTCCCTAGCCCCCACGACCAAGCCCTGGGCATGCCCGAGGCTTGGCTGTGGCAGCTAAGGCGATGTCTGACGTCACCCCAGCCCCTCCGCGTCTAAGGAACAGTCCCATGGGACTATGCCTTAGTCGCGGGGGGGTTGGGGCAATGTCGGGAATCACCCTAGCCCCCATAGCCAAGGCTCGGGTGCACCCAGGTCTTAACCGATGCTTGTAAAAACATATAACATATTGTTATATGTTTTAACATATAACACATATTTCTATATGTTTTAACATATAACAGATGTGTTATATGTTAAACATATAACACAACATATGTGAATTGAATTTTTGTTACATACAGGTTAAAAAAAATTAATCGTTTTTCAAATTAGTTTTTATAATGAATGTTACGTTTTTTAGTTGATTATAATGTGAAAGGCCTAATTTATTTTTTCATCTTAATATTGGAAATTGTCAGGAAAGATATTATCTATCAATATATCTAGATCACGACCTGCAATAATGGCATCAAAAAATGAAACTGGAACCTCCATCAATGTTAGGAAACAAAATGATAGCTTAAGACATGAGCTATCAAAGGCAAGGAAGAATGTTAGAGAGTGGAAATCTGTGGAAGGTGAAAACAAACAAGAATATTCTTGGTTTGTTAAAGACAAGCAAGGGAAAAATGGAGATCATATATATTTGTATTGTGTTGAATCAGAACATGTGTAAGGAAATTATCAGGCACTTGGCTTGTTACGAGATATATGTTTGGTGCCAGCCACAAATATTGTTCATGCACTTGTCAAACAAGGGAGAACTTATATCAGGTTTAGATATTGATTCAAATTGAGCAATTATAAAAAGAATGAATCTTTTTCAGAATTATGTGCATCCATCGTTGATGACATTGAGAAAGGCAATGTAAGTTTTTTATTTCTATTTTTGTGTCATTTATTATTTTTAGTATCATGGTAATGTTTTAATTTTATTTAACATGAAAATGTTATATTTTATTTTTATAGGATTTTGCTGAATGACTTTCACATATGTTAGTGGAAATTTACTCTACAGAGAATGATATCATGAATGTTATCAACAATTTTCATATTTAAAAGACACAAGAAGGAAGGAAAAAGAAACAAAAAGTAATGGAGGTTGAACCTGCAAGAGTAGACAGAGAAGAACATGAAAGAATAAAGAAAAATCCTCATTCTAGACTTTCTAAAAGGGTTACATTTGAAAATGAGGAAACTCCAAATGAATGTTTTGTTGAGATTGATCCCAATGAGGTGATCACTCCTTCTCGCAAAAAGAACAAATAAGATAAATGCAAAAGAGAAATGGTGGATGATGAGTTTATTCCTATTGATTATGAAGAAATCATTGATTTAGATGAAACACATTTAAATCATAAGAGGAAGAAATAAAATGATGATTATTTTAAAGAAACCATCATTATCTCTGAGTATTATAGTGAAAGTTCTAAAGGTAGCAGAGAAATAATAACACTAGGTGTTGACCAAGAGGATGGTATTATGAAAACAACACAAAATATCATTTGGAATAGAATGAGGATGACAAACTTAGTTGATGATAGCCACACATTTAAGTTCAATGTGAAACAACTTTATAAACCCACGAAAGGGTAGAAAAAATATCAAATTAGAAAACCACATCACTTTAATATTAACATTTTGGAAGAATTAATTAGATACAATCCACATGCATATGTGGTTGACTACCTAGTTCTTGTTGATCTAATGGAAGTTCCTACGAGGGAAGAATTTTATAGATAAAAAAGTTTTGAATACAAATATTATGTGATTGGAGGAAATCATTTTGTAGAGGCTAGAAGAGAATTGATGCAAGAATATCCCAACAATCGTCTTTTTGAGACAGTCAAATGCATAATTTATGCCGATTTAACAGATTTAGAAGAAAAGTTTTTGGCATGGGTTCACAACACAGACAATGAGTACAGAATGTCTATGACCTTCAATCAAAGGGTGAGATTTATCCACAAAGAATTTTCTAAAATATGCCACAGGGAGAGATCAAATGTTGATGTTAAGTTTCGGGAGAAATGTTGCATGGAAATATGATTCCCACTTGATGATGAAAATACAAAAGAAAAATATTGCAAAGGAAGTGATATGTTTAGATATGTGGATAACTATTTTCAATTGGTATTTAGAACTAGACAGGTATGGGATTTGATAGATGATATCTTCACCCTATGGGAAAATGTTAGTATAAAGAATCAGAGAGTTAAGAAGGCTAAACCATTGATATGTGGCACAAGTAAGAGAACTCCTTACATAAAGCATCCTCCTAATGATATGACTTTAACTCTTGGAGATCAGTACAAGGACTAAATGAATATAAACTTATCATAAGTATTTTATCACGTGTTAGGTCAAAAGAATTGTCAATGCAAGAAATCTGTGATGAATTTAAAAAGTAAGTCTATTGAGTTATTTTTATTTATGTTAGGACAAGATAATTAATTTTTTTAGTTTAATATCAGTTTAACATTATTATTTTTTTATTTAGTCACAAGGTGTATATGAAAATACAAGATGAAATGGTCAAGATGTTGAATAAAGAAATTTGGGATGATGCTAAACTCAAACTCAACTATCCAGATTCAAGCTCTTCAGTAGCATGGAAACAATTTTTTGTTGTATTCAAAAAGGTATGTTGATTTATTACATTCATATTTTTTGTTTGTAAGTTAATTTATTTATATTTTAATAGTTATAGATATATAACTATATGTTTCTTTGTTTTATTAAAGATTCCAGAAAAGAATGCAGAAGGAGTACCTGAAACTTTCAAATTTTTTATTCAAAAATCCAAGTTTAAAAGAGAAAGAAGGAGACGTGTTCAAAAGGTTCAACTTGATCACAACCTTGATCACTATATTTGGGATGGGCTCGACACTATTCGATATAAAGTGATATTAGGTGATTGTGAAAAACTTGCAAGTATTGTTTCTAAAAGAGAATACTCCCTAGTTATTGTGGATATCCCTCATGCTTATAATATCACAAACATTGAATATGATACCAGGCCTTATACTTACCAAGTTTTTAGTGAAGTGGTTATGGAATTTATAGAACTTAAAACATCACCATTTTGGATATTTCTAGTATTTCATTCAGACATACAACAAGGATTAGTACAATCAAGTTTCAAGGGAAAAGAAAATACAAGGAGGCAGTTTATTTGGTAAGATATTGAAAGTGTATGTTTAACAATTAATATTATAAAACAATTTTATTAATTCACAAGTTAATTGAATTTTCACTTATTTATGTTATAGGCACAATCCAAATATTCAAATCTCCAAGAAAGAATCATTTAAACAATATTTTGAGAGTATACATCTTGTAACCTGGACAAAAGATGTGTAGGGGCCGAATAGATTTAACGTCAAATAATTACATAAATTGTAACAATATTGATTTCAGAAAATTCACTAATTTCTTTTAATTGAGAAAAACAATAAAATTCAAATATTCCTTTAATTGAGCACATTCTCATATAAATTTATCAACAATAATAAAATTTTATAGAAAAATAAAATGAATACACAATTTAAATTAGTTGGGTCTGATACTAATTCGCCTTGTTGGCTTGTTGTTGCCTTCCTGTTGCCTAATGCACTGACCAACACTGCCCAAACCTACTATCCTCCCTGCCAACTAGTACAACTACCTAGCTCCACGATATCATATGGATATCCTAGGCCTCGTGCCCAAAACCTCCAACAAACCAGTGCCTGTACTGATCCAATCCGACTCCAAAACTCAACACCCCCTTTCTGCAAATCTAGGAGAGCCCCATAAAATAGTCCCCAATCTCCTGTAGATTGATAATGCCCTTCGTAAACCTCCTCCCCCTCCATATCCTTCCTTCACCGTCACATGCATTTATTTCCTTACCCACCCATTTATTACCTTATCCCCTCATAATCAATTTCTTATCCCTTTATATTCAATGTCTTATCCCTTCCTGTGTACGTAAGCATTTAACAAATTAACTTATAATTTACTATCCCTATTAATTTAATACCCATGTTAATGAATGTAACATGTAATTAATTAGTCAATTAATTAATCAAATTGCAACCATTAATTAATTAACAATTATTTAATTAGTATCATTATACTAATCTTGTTTAATTAATACCATATTAAGACAATTAATCCCCTAATTAATTTTTACTTAATAATCCTTAAACATTTATTCAACTAGGGTTGTTACATACACCCACTCTTCAGGAAACTTCGTCCCGAAGTTAAGGTATCTTATGGTACAAGGAAAAGAAACATGGTTTACACGTTCATAACAATTAATCGACATTATCAGTAAGTAAGTCAAGAAAACTCATACATACTAGTGTATATGTACAAGAAATGCATGTGTAGCTAGTACATAAAATTCTCGTGCATGTACTAATAATCAAACTGTCATCCTTTAGTAATTTATGTATGCATCCA
>ML786083.1:300396-320950 GCA_009831015.1 Picea engelmannii | reverse complement strand
TCTCATAATATCCCATAATTCAATTTCGACACCCATTCATAAGATTATCATTTACCCAAAATAGATTGCATCATATCCAACATCATATTAATAGCATTTAAACATTCATTAAATTCACATTCTCACAATATGTCGCATCATATCCATCATCATTAATAACATTTAAACATTCATAAAATTTACAATCACCTAATAGATCGCATTACATACATCATCATCAATAACATTTAATCATTCATAAAAGTTCATACATTTAAAGTTTAGGTCTATCACTTAATAGTTCCATTGTGACTAGAAAATAAAGTATATAGGCCTCAGGTAATCCTGGTTGTCTAAGTCAAAAGGTGGTGTTACATACACCCCACCTTTGAGAAACATGTTCACGAGGTGGTCAAAATAGTGAGGGATAGTCTCGCTGCAGTGTCTCGGCATCTTCCCAAGTAGCAGATCCTGGACTATACTTGTCCCACTGGACCTTAACTTGGTCTACTTGACGATTCCTAAACTGTCGGACTCTACGGTCCAATATGCATAATGGTTCTACCATGAGGGTTCCCATGTCCAATACCTGCAATTCCTTCCAATTTAATTTATGTGATTCATCAGCAACATAATGACGTAAAAAAGATACATGAAATACATTATGAGTTTTATGCAAGTGGTGTGGCAGTACGAGATGATAGGAAATGGGTCCAATTTTCTCTTAGATCTTGAATGGTCCTATAAACCGAGGTGACAATTTTGTCCCCTTCCCGAACCATATGGTACTCTTATTAGGCCTGATGCAAATGAAAACCTGGTCTCCCACTTCATAACTTCGGTCGGTCCTGTGTTCATCCGCATAACTTTTATGCCTATGCTATGCTTCCTTTAGTCTCTACCTAATCTAAATCACCCGTTCCTCCATTTCTTGAATCAATTCTAGCCCAACTGTTACTTGGTCTACTAGTCTATCCCAACTCAATGGCATTCTACATGGCCTCCCATACAAAGCTTTGTATGGTGGCATTCCGATGGAACTATGAAAACTGTTATTGTAGGAAAACTCTACCAAAGGTAGGTACTTCTTCCACTGGGTTTGATTATCCATTACATACATCCTAAGCATTTCTTCCATGACTTGATTTACTCTCTCAATTTTCCCATCTGTTTCAGGATGATAAGTTGTGCTTAAGTTCAACTGAGTCCCCAACGCTTACTGTAAACTTGTCTAGAACCTAGAAGTGAATTTGGAGTCCCTATCTGAAATGATCTTTTTAGGTATCCCATGCAAATGGATAACCTCGCTTACAAACAAACGTGCCACATCAGCGACATCGTAAGTTTCTCTAACCGGAATGAAATGAGCACTCTTGGTTAAGTTATCCACTATCACAAGAATGGCATTGTGTCTATGAGATGTGAGCGGCAACCCCACAACAAAATCCATAGAGATGACTTCCCACTTGGACATAGGGACATCATGTGGTTGTAGGAGGCCTGCTGGGTGATGGTGGTTGGCTTTCACTTGTTGACACTCTAGGCATTTGGAAATGAAACAAACTACATCGTGCTTCATGCCTACCCATAAGAAGAGATTCCTCATATCTGCGTACATCTTCTTCACACCTGGATGCGCACAATAAAGTTCTCTATGGGCTTCCTTCAGTATGATGCTTCGAATATCCCCATTCTCAGGGATGTACATTCTTCATCGATATCTTAACAGTCTGTCTATTTCCAGACTATATCCTTCAGACTTTGGATCTAACTTCCTCCCACTCTAGAGGTTTGAAGTAACCTTTAAATACCAACTGTCTCCTAGGAGTTGTGTCAACACATGTTCGCTAAGATTGACCTTTAAGGTTACCAAGGAGAAGATACGTGGTCTCCTACTCAAGGCATCTGCGACCACATTTTCCTTCCCCTTTATGTACGAAATACAAAAATCATACTCACTCATAAACTCACTCCATTTCCTTTGCCTGGTATTTAGATCTCTTTGAGTGAAGAGATGTTTTAAACTTTGATGGTCTGTTTTGAGCTCAAAGTTTCACCCCACAAGATAGTGCCTCCAAATTTTCAGAGCTAGCATTACAACTACCAACTCTAAATCATGAGTCGCATATAAATCTTCGTGTTTCTTCAACTTCCTTGATGCATAAGCTATCACTCCTCCATTCTGCATTAGTACAGCCCCCCAACCCTTGCTTCGAGGCATCCGTGCAAACTGTGAAGTCCTTTTCCATATCCGACACTCGTAGAATTGGCGCACTAGTTAGTAACCTCTTAATCTCAATGAATGCACTATCACATTCTTTTGTGCAATCATGCCTGACCCCCTTGCGTTGCAAGGTGGTGATGGGTTTTTCTATTTTTGAGAATCCTTCTACAAATCTCCAGTAATAACCTACTAGCCCCATGAAGCTTCTCACCTCATGGGCATTTTTCGGCACTGGCCATTCCATAATGGCCTTTACCTTTTCCGGGTCCACAGAGATTCCTTCACTGGAAATGATATGACCTAAATAGTGGATCTCTTTCTAGAAGAAGGAACACTTTGACAGATTCCCATACAATTTGTTCTCTCTAAGGTAGGACAACACTATTCGCAAGTGTTCCTCATGTTCTCTTTCATTCTTGGAATAGATGAGGATGTCATCTAAAAAGACTTGTATAAACGGTCTAAGTACTTCCGAAATACGTCGTTCATGAGGCTCATGAATATTGTTGGTGCATTGGTCAATCCAAAAGGTACTACAACAAACTCGTAATGTCTGAACTGAGTTTGAAAGGCAGTTTTTGGGATATCACCTTCCTTAATCCTTAATTGATGATACCTTAATCGCAAATCAATCTTTGAGAATACCACTGCTCCTTTCATCTGATCGAAAAGGTCATCTATTCGTGGCATTGGGTACCTATTTTTCACTATAGCATGGTTCAAGTCCCTGTAGTCTATACACAGTCATAAGGATCCATCCTTCTTCTTTACAAAAATTACCGGTGCGCCCCAGGGTGAAACACTGGGCCTTATTAGCTCTAAGTCCAATAACTCTTTTAACTGCATTTGAAATTCACAAAGTTCCGATGCTGTCATCCAATACAGAGTATTGGAGATCAATTCTGCACCAGTTTTTATCTCAATGGTAAAATCAAGCTCCCTCTCAGGAGCTAACCTTGGTAACTCGTTTGGAAAAACATCATGAAATTCTAACAATATCGTGTACTGATCCAATGAGGGTCCCTTCCTTTCATTCACTGCTTCCACTACATAAGGTCGACACCTTTGCCTCAAGCATCGCTTAACCTTCATAGTTTATGTAAAGCGTAATGATACTTTTCTCTGTACACCTTGGATCTCTATTGGTCTTCCTTCATCATCGACACAAAGCTCCCTCTTTGCGAAACAAACTACCAAAGCTCAATGAGCTGATAACCAATCCATTCCAATGATTAGGTCATATGCTCCGAGAGCAGTGACGTATACCTTCAACCTGGTAGTACACACTCCCAGGTCTACTATACAGTTATCGACACTAGGTCCTTCTGCCTGTTTTTCCCCTGAAGCCATCTCGACTTGTTTAAAGTCATCGTGCTCGTAGGCTACCAACCCACTCTTTTCCAATGCAGATGGTGAAATGAAACTATTTGTCGCACCAGAATCAAACAAAATATTAACATTGATATGATTTAGCGTACATGATGACTCCACCACCATGGATTGATGTTTGTCCTGGTAGTTATTAACCGCTACATAAATCTGGTGCCTGCTACTTGCTCTCCCCATCGGTGCCTTTCCTTCTCTATGTACGAACCCTGATTGTATCTCTGGGCAGTCGCGCTGGTAATGGGGTCCTTCGCACCCCCAACAAGTAACACAAGATTGAACCTGTACATTGTTATGTGACTGCCTCTGAAATGACTTCCTTCCCCTGGAACCCCTGCCCCTAGTCGTTGTTCCATGAGATAGTCGTGGACCTGTCTGTGTCGTTGGCGATGAACGAGATGCTGCACTCACTGCCATTGAAATCCCTGCAGCTATTGTCTTTGGCACGACTCTTTTACCATATGGAGGTGGCCTTGAGCTTCCTCCCCTAGGAAATGTCCTTGGGGCCTAAAACATCGAGAAGACATCCGAGGAGAATCTAGCAAGCAAAGAGGAGAATTTAGCATTTCAGAGGTCAGTTTTTTGTTAAAATCTTATTGTTTTCTACTTATTTCTAAAAAGCATAGATGTTTTCTATTTTTTTCTAAAAAATACCCAACTTTTTAAAACATTTGAGACTTTTTTCAGAAAATCATAACAAAATCCTTAAGACTTTTTGAAAAAAAAGGGCAAAAAAAGCTAAATTTAGATATAATTTTTTAACTTTTTTTTTTAGATTTTGTCGTTTTTTATTCTTTTTTTATGGTTTTTTAGGATATATGTTATAACATATAACCTAGGTTATAGGTTATATAACATATAACCTACGTATATGCTATATAACATATAACATACGTTATATGTAATATAACATATACCTATGTTATATGTTATATAACATATACGTATGTTATATGTTATATAACATATGTTATATTGTTATATAACATATAATATATGTTATATGTTATATAACGTATAACATTACGGGCATCTCCCTAGCCCCCACGACCAAGTCTTGGGCATGCCCGAGGCTTGGACGTGGGGGCTAAGGCGATGTCTGACGTCACCCCAGCCCCTCTGCGGCTAAGGAACAGTCCCATGGGACTGTGCCTTAGTCGCGGGGGGGTTGGGGAAATTTTGGGCACCACCGTAGACCCCATAGCCAAGGCTCGGGTGCACCTAGGTCTTAGCCGATGCTTGTAACAACATATAACATATTGTTATATGTTTTAACATATTGTTATATGTTTTAACATATAACACATATTGGTATATGTTTTAACATATAACAGATGTGTTATATGTTAAACATATAACACAACATATGTGAATTGAATTTTTGTTACATACAGGTTAAAAAAAATTAATCGTTTTTCAAATTAGTTTTTATAACGAATGTTATGTTTTTTAGTTGATTATAATGTGAAAGTCCTAATTTATTTTTTTATCTTAATATTGGAAAATGTCAGTAAAGATATTATCTATCAATATATCTAGATCATGACCTGCAATAATGGCATCAAAAAATGCAACTGGAACCTCCATCAATGTTAGGCCACAAAACGATAGCTTAACACATGAGCTATCAAAGGCAAGGAAGAATGTTAGAGAGTGGAAATCTATGGAAGGTGAAAACAAACAAGAATATTCTTGGTTTGTTAAAGACAAGCAAGGAAAAAATGGAGATCATATATATTTGTATTGTGCCGAATCAGAACATGTGTAAGGAAATTATCAGGCATTTGGCTTGTTACGAGATATATGTTTGGTGCCAGCCACAGATATTGTTCATGCACTTGTCAAACGAGGGAGAACTTATATCAGGTTTAGATATTGATTCAAATTGAGAAATTATAAAAAGAATGAATGTTTTTCAGAATTATGTGCATCCATCGTTGATGACATTGAGAAAGGCAATGTAAGTTTTTTATTTCTATTTTTGTGTCGTTTATTATTTTTAGTATCATGGTAATGTTTTAATTTTATTTAACATGAAAATGTTATATTTTATTTTTACAGGATTTTGCTGAATGACTTTCACATATGTTAGTGGGAATTTACTCTACAAAGAATGATATCATGAATTTCATCAACAATTTTCATATTTAAAAGACACAAGAAGGAAGGAAAAGGAAACAAAAAGTAATGGAGGTTGAACCTGCAAGAGTTGACAGAGAAGAACATGACAGAATAAAGAAAAATCCTCATTCTAGACTTTCTAAAAGGGTTACATTTGAAAATGAGGAAACTCCAAATGAATGTTTTGTTGAGATTGATCCCAATGAGGTGATCACTCCTTCTCGCAAAACGAACAAATAAGATAAACGCAAAAGAGAAATGGTGGATGATGAGTTTATTCCTATTGATTATGAAGAAATCATTGATTTAGATGAAACGCATTTAAATCATAAGAGGAAGAAAAAAAATGATGATTATGTTGAAGAAACCATCATTATCTTTGAGTATTATAGTGAAATTTCTAAAGGTAGCAGATAAATAATAACACTAGGTGTTGATCAAGAGGATGGTATTATGAAAAAACCACAAAATATCATTCAAAATAGAATGAGGATGACAAACTTAGTTTATGATATCCACACATTTAAGTTCAATGTGAAACAACTTTATAAACCCACGAAAGGGCAGAAAAAATATCAAATTAGAAAACCACATCACTTTAATATTAACATTTTGAAAGAATTAATTAGATACAATCCACATGCACATGTGGTTGAATACCTAGTTCTTGTTGACCCAATGGAAGTTCCTACGAGGGAAGAATTTTATAGATAAAAAAGTTTTGAATACAAATATTATGTAATTGGAAGAGGCTAGAAGAGAATTGATGCAAGAATATCCCAACAATCGTCTTTTTGAGATAGTCAAATGCATAATTTATGTCGATTTAAAAGATTTAGAAGAAACACTTCTGGCATGGGTTCATAACACAGACAATGAGTACAAAATGTCTATGACCTTCATTCAAAGGGAGATATTTATCCACAAAGAATTTTCTGAAATATGCCACGGGGAGAGATCAAATGTTGGTGTTAAGTTTCGGGAGAAATGTTCCATGGAAATATGATTCCCACTTGATGATGAAAATACAAAAGAAAAATATCGCAAAGGAAGTGATATATTTAGATATGTGGATAACTATTTTCAATTGGGATTTAGAACTAGACAGGTATGGGATTTGATAGATGATATCTTCACCCTATGGGAAAATGTTGGTATAAAGAATGAGAGAGTTAAGAAGGCTAAACCATTGGTATGTGGCACAAGTAAGAGAACGCCTTACATAAAAAAATCCTCCTGATGATATGACTTTAACTCTTGGAGATCAATACAAGGACTAAATGATTATAAACTTATCATAAGTATATTATAACGTGTTAGGTCGGAAGAATTGTCAATGCAAGAAATGTGTGATGAATTTAAAAAGTAAGTCTGTTGAGTTGTTTTTATTTATGTTAGGACAAGATAATTATTATTTTTAGTTTAATATCAGTTTAACATTATTATGTTTTTATTTAGTCACAAGGTGTATATGAAAATACAAGATTAAATGGTCAAGATGTTGAATAAAGAAAGTTGGGATGATGTTAAACGCAAACTCAACTATCCAGATTCAAGCTCTTTAGTAGTATTGAAACAATTTTTTGTTGTAATCAAAAAGGTATGTTGATTTATTACATTCATATTTTTTGTTTGTAAGTTAATTTATTTATATTTTAATATTTATAGATATATAACTATATGGTTGTTTGTTTTATTAAAGATGCCAGAAAGGAATGCAGATGGAGTACCTGAAACTTTCAAATTTTTTATTCAAAAAGCCAAGTTTGAAAGAGAAAGAAGGAGACGTGTTCAAAAGGTTCAACTTGATAACAACCTTGATAACTATATTTGGAATGGGCTTGACACTATTCAATATAATGTGATATTAGGTGATTGTGAAAAACTTGCAAGTATTGTTCCTAAAAAAGTATACTCCCTAGTTATTGTGGATATCCCTCATGGTTATAATATCACAAACATTGAATATGATACTGGGCCTTATACTTACCAAGTTTTTAGTGAAGTGGTTATGGGATTTATAGAACTTAAAACGTCACCATTTTGGATATTTCTAGTATTTCATTCAGACATACAACAAGGATTAGTGCAATCAAGTTTCAAGGGAAACGAAAATACAAGGAGGCAGTTTATTTGGTAAGATATTGAAAGTGTATGTTTAACAATTAATATTATAAAACAATTTTATTAATTCACAAGTTAATTGAATTTTTACTTATTTATGTTATAGGCACAATCCAAATATTCAAATCTCCAAGAAAGAATCATTTAAACAAAATTTTGAGAGTATACATCTTGTAACCTCGACAAAAGATGTGTAGGGGCCGAATAGATTTAATGTCAAATAATTAAATAAATTGTAACAATATTGATTTCAGAAAATTCACTAATTTCTTTTAATTGAGAAAAACAATAAAATTCAAATATTCCTTTAATTGATCACATTCTCATATAAATTTATCAACAATAATAAAATTTTATAGCAAAATAAAACGAATACACAATTTAAATTTCCCAGGTCTGATGCTAATTCGCCTTGATGCCTTGTTGTTGCCTTCCTGCTGCCTGATGCACTGACCAACACTGCCCAAACCTACCATCCTCCCTGCCAACTAGGAAAACTACCTAGCTCCAGGATATCATATGGATATCCTGGCCCCCGTGCCAAAAATCTCCAACAAACCGATGCCTGTACTGATCCAATCCAACTCCAAAACTCAACTCTCCCTCTCTACAAATCTAGGAGAGCCCCATAAAACAATCCATGATCTCCTGTAGAATGATAATTCCCTTCATAAACCTCCTCCCCCTCCATATCCTTCCTTCATCGCCTCATGCATTTACTTCCTTACCCACCCATTTATTACCTTATCCCCTCATAATCAATTTCTTATCCCTTTATATTCAATGTCTTATCCCTTCCCGTGTACGTAAGTATTTAACAAATTAACTTATAATTTATTATCCCTATTAATTTAATACCCATGTTAATGAATGCAACATGTAATTAATTAATGAATTAATTAATCAAATTGCAACCATTAATTAATTAATAATTATTTAATTAGTATCATTATACCAATCTTGTTTAATTAATACCATATTAAGACAGTTAATCCCCTCATTATTTTTTACGTAATAATCCTTAAACATTTATTCAACTAGGTTTGTTACATACACCCACCCTTCAGGAAACTTCGTCCTGAAGTTAAGGTATCTTATGGTACAAGGAAAAGAAACACGGTTCAGACATTCATAACAATTAATCGACATTATCAGTAAGTAAGTCAAGAAAAGTCATACATACTAGTGTATATGTACAAGAAATGCATGTGTAGCTAGTACATAAAATTCTCGTGCATGTACTAATAATCAAACTGTCATCCTTTAGTAATTTATGTATGCATCCAATCTAGTCAACAAGACTAGTCTTTTATAAAAGAAAACAACCAATCAATTGTTTGAGAAATCCTTTAATTATTATTATCCGGTTCAACAATTTTATTTTAAACAACAGTGGTTTAGTTACGTAGTAATGAATATTCATATATACCCATTTATTTTATTTTATTTTATTTTGAAGGGAAAACATTAAATTCCACCACCAGACAGATCTCCATACCTTCTCAACTATTACTACTCATCCTTCCTCCCTAACTTACTTCCATGTCCATTCCTATCCATCCTCTGCTAGACTATCTTGGAGCATCAACTATATTGACCTAACTCCAAATAGAACTCGTAAGTGGAAGTGTCGCTATCTCAACCAAACTTCCCTAGCAGGCATCTGATAGTCATCATCACACGTCTTGGGGAGCGTGAACTAACACCGTCCTCCCATGACTTTAGGTTTCAGAGGATACACGGTGGGAAATTCTTCCACCCCTCCTAACAGGACTAGGGTCCACACCCTACAATGGAGGATACACGGTGGGAAATGCCTCCACCCCTCCTAACAGGACTAGGGTCCACACCCTACAATGGAATACACAGTGGAACCATGTTGTTGGAGGTTTTGTCATCGCTTATTCGGTTTTGGGCAGTGTCATCACCTGAAATCATGCATTGGTCCACATATCATAGCAATGCATCCAAACCAATATAAATTCCACATACAATATTCATACCATAATGTTTCTCGGTTAGTGGTCCTGATATCTACTTTCATCATCATTATCCCTTGGCTATTTCATAGCCCTTAACTTGCAGATTACTTTGTAACACAAACTCATACATTTCTATGCATTATCATCATGTAATTGCATACTATCATCATTTCAATTTGGTCTCCATGTACCAATAAATTAACATCAAAGTTTTCCAGTTAGAAATAGATCTCATAATATCCCATAATTCAATTTCGACAGCCATTCATAAGATTATCATTTACCCAAAATAGATTGCATCATATCCAACATCATCTTAATAGCATTTAAACATTAATTAAATTCACATTCTCACAAGCATCATATACATCATCATTAATAACACTTAAACATTCGTAAAATTTACAATCACCTAATAGATCGCATTGCATACATCATCATCAATAACATTTAATCATTCATAAAAGTTCATACATTTAAAGTTTAGGTGTATCACTTAATAGTTCCATTGTGACTAGAAAATAAAGTATATAGGCCTCAGGTAATCCTGGCTGTCTAAGTCAAAAGGTGGTGTTACATACACCCTACCTTCGAGAAACATGTTCTCGAGGTGGTCAAAATAGTGAGGGATAGTCTCGCCGCAATGTCTCGGCGTCTTCCCAAGTAGCAGATCTTGGACTATACTTGTCCCACTGGACCTTAACTTGGTCTACCAGACGATTCCTAAGCTGTCGGACTCTACGGTCCAATATGCGTAACGGTTCTACTGTGAGGGTTCCCATGTCCGATACCTGCAATTCCTTCCAATTTAGTTTATGTGATTCATCAGCAACATAAATGACGTAAAATAGATACATGAAATACATTATGAGTTTTATGCAAGTGGGGTGGTAGTACGAGACAATAGGCAACGGGTCCAATTTTCTCTTGGATCCTGAATGGTCCTATAAAGCGAGGTGACAATTTTGTCCCCTTCCTGAACCATATGGTACTCTTATTAGGCCTGATGCAAATGAAAACATGGTCTCCCACTTCATAACTTTGTTCGGTCCTGTGTACATCCGCATAACTTTTCTGCCTATCCTGTGCTTCCTTTAGTCTCTGCCTAATCTGAATCACTTGGTCCTCCATTTTTTGAATCAATTATGGCCCAACTGTTACTCGGTCTAATAGTCTATCCCAACTCAATGGCATTCTGCATGGCCTCCCAAACAAAGGTTCATAGGGTGGCATTCCGATGGAACTATGAAAACTGTTATTGTAGGCAAACTCTTCCAAAGGTAGGTACTTCTCCCATTCGGTTTGATTATCCATTACATACATCCTAAGAATGTCTTCCATGACTTGATTTACTCTCTCAGTTTGCCCATCTGTTTCAGGACTATAAGCGGTGCTTAAGTTCAACTGAGTCCCCAACGCTGACTCTAAACTTGTCCAGAACCTAGAAGTGAATCTAGAGTTCCTATCTGAAATAATATTTTTAGGTATCCGGTGCAAATGGATAACCTCGCTTACAAACACACGTTCCACATCAGTGACATCATAAGTGTCTCTAACCAGAATGAAATGAGCACTCTTGGTTAACTTATCCACTATCACAAGAATGGCATTGTGTCTAAGAGATGTGAGCTGCAACCCCACAACAAAATCCATAGAGATGACTTCCCACTTGGACATAGGGACATCATGTGGTTGTAGGAGGCCTGCTGGGTGATGGTGGTCGGCTTTCACTTGTTGACACTCTAGGCATTTGGCAACGAAATGGACTACATCGTGCTTCACGCCTACCCAGAAGAAGAGATTCCTCATATCTGCGTACATCTTCTTCACACTTGGATGCGCACAATAAAGTTCTCTATGGGCTTCCTTCAGTATGATGCTTCGAATATCCCCATTCTCAGGGATGTACATCCTTCCTCGATATTTTAATAGTCTGTCTCTTTCCAGACTATAGCCTTCATACTTTGGATCTAACTGCCTCCCGCTCTAGAGGTTTGAAGTAGCCTTTAAATGTCAACTGTCTCTTGGGAGTTGTGTCAACACATGCTCCCTCAGATTGACCTTTAAGGTTACCAAGGATAAGATACATGGTCTTCTACTCAAGGCATCTGCGACCACATTTTCCTTCCCCTTTATGTACGAAATACCAAAATCGTACTCACTCATAAACTCACTCCATCGCGTTTGCTTGGCATTCAGATCTCTTTGAGTGAAGAGATTTTTTAAAATTTGATGGTCCATTTTGAGCTCAAAGTTTCGCCCCATAAGATAGTGCCTCCAAATTTTCATAGCTAGCATTACAGCCGCCAACTCTAAATCATGAGTTGCGTATAACTCTTCGCTCTTCTTCAACTTCCTTGATGCATAAGCTATCACTCCTCCATTCTGCATTAACATGGCCCCCAACCCTTTCTTCAAGGCATCTGTGTAGACTGTGAAGTCCTTTTCCATATCCGACACTCGTAGAATTGGCGCACTAGTTAGTAACCTGTTAAGCTCAATCAATGCACTATCACATTCTTCTGTCCAATCATACCTGACGCCCTTGCGTTGCAAGGTGGTGATTGGTTTCGCTATTTTTGAGAATCCTTCTACAAATATCTGGTAATAACCTGCTAGCCCCATGAAGCTTCTCACCTCATGGGTATTTTTCGGCACTGGCCATTCCATAATGGCCTTTACCTTTTCTGGGTCCACAGAGATTCCTTCACCGGAAATGATATGACCTAAATAGTGGATCACTTTCTGGAAGAAGGAACACTTCGACGACTTCCCATACAATTTGTTCTCTCTAAGGCAGGAAAACATTATTCGCAAGTGTTCCTCATGTTCTATTTCATTCTTGGAATAGATGAGGATGTCATCTAAAAAGACTTGTACAAAACAGTCTAAGTACTTCTGAAATACGCCATTCATGAGGCTCATGAATATTGCCGGTGCATTGGTCAATCCAAAAGGTACTACAACAAACTGGTAATGTCTGAACCGAGTTCGAAGGGAAGCTTTTGGGATATCACCTTCCTTTATCCTTAACTGATGATACCCTGATCGCAAATCAATATTTGAGAATACCGCTGCTCCTTTCATATGATCGAAGAGGTCATCTATTTGTGGCATTGGGTACCTATTTTTCACTGTAGCACGGTTCAAGTCCCTGTAGTCTATACACAGTCGTAAGGATCCATCCTTCTTGTTTACAAAAATTACCGGCGTGCCCCAGGGTGAAACACTGGGCCTTATTAGTTCTAAGTCCAGTAACTCTTTTAATTGCATCTGCAATTCACAAAGTTCCGGCGCTGTCATCCTATATGGAGTCTTGGAGATTAGTTCTGCACCAAGTTTTAGCTCAATGGTAAAATAAAGCTCCCTCTCAAGAGGTAACCCTGGTAACTCGTTTGGAAAAACATCCTGAAATTCTAACAATACCGGGTACTGATCCAATGAGGGTCCCTTCCTTTCATTCACTGCTTCCACTAGATAAAGTCAACACCCTTTCCTCAAGCATCACTTAACCTTCATAGTTGATATAAATCGTAATGACACTTTTCTCTATACACCGTGGATCTCTACTGGTCTTCCTTCATCATCGACACAAAGCACCCTCTTTGCGAAATAATCTACCAAAGCTCGATGAGCTGCTAACCATACCATTCCAATGATTAATTCATATGCTCCGAGAGCAGTGATTTATACCTTCAACTTGGTAGTACAAACTCCCAGGTATACTATACAATTATCGACACTAGGTCCTACTGCTTGTTTTTCCCCTGAAGCCATCTTGACTTGTTTAAAGTCATCGTGCTCGTAGGCTACCAACCCACTCTTTTCTAATGCAGATGGTGAAATGAAATTATATGTCGCACCAGAATCAAACAAAATCTTAACATTGATATGATTTAGTGTACCTGATGACTCCACCATCGTGGATTGATGTTCAGCCTAGCGGTTATTAACCGCTACGTAAATCTGGTGGATGCTACTTGCTCTCCCCATCGGTGCCTTTCCTTCTCTATGTACAAACCTTGATTATATCTCTGGGCAGTCATGTTGGTAATGGGGTCCTCTGCACCCCCAACAGGTAACACGAGATTGAACTTGAGCATTGTTATGTGACTAGCTCTTAAATGAGTTCCTTCCCCTGGAACCCCTACCCCTACTCGTTGTTCCCTGAGATAGTCGTTGACCTGTCTGCGCCGTTGGTGATGAACGAGATGCTGCACTCGCTGCCATTGAAATCCCTGCAGCTACTATCCTTGGCGTGACTCTGTTACCATATGGTGGTGGCCTTGAGCCCCCTCCCCTAGGAAATGTCCTTGGGGCCTTTCTTATGAATCCCGGGCGATGCAGAAATGTTGGTCTTGTACCCCCGGTTAGGTTCATGTGTTCTTCCACATAATGTGCATTTTCCACCGCTTCTTCTATTGAAGATGGTTTCCACATCCGCACCATATCTCTTATCTTAGGGTTCAATCCATAGATGAAGCGCTCTGCATGTCATTGGTCATTGTCCATATACGAAACATATTTGATTAGTTCCATAAATCTGATCTCATATTCTTCTACAGTTCATTTTCCCTGTACTAAGGCATGAAATTCCCCTACCTGTTGTTCCTCGTAGTAAGCTGGTAGATATTTCATTCGGAACCTCTCCTTGAAAAGTTCCCAAGATACTGTGTCTGGGGTAAGGTGAAGTTGTCTTTCCAGGTTGCCCCACTAGTTCAAGGCGTTGATTCTTAACTGAAAAATGGAAATCTTTGCCTTTGAGTTGGACGCATAGTCCCTTAAGGTAAAACCCCTTGTCATGCCTTCCAACCATGCTTCCGCGCATTCACTGGCGCGACCCCTGAAAAACTCCAAAAGTTTTATCTTCTGCAATTCTTGCGTGATGTCTTCAGGTGGAGGTCCTCCCCTTGAATCCCTTGACGCTTCTAGATTACCCGTTCTAGACGGTGGGGGTTCCACTTGAGTCCCTGTCGGTTGTCGCCCCTTTAAAGTCTCGTTAATGGCTTCCAATGAGCGCAATATGAGGGCTAGTTCGGGCGATGGTGGTGGTGGTGCTGGCGGTGTTGGTGGTGCTTGCGACGACGCTCCCCTGCCTCGACTCCCTTGAGTCCTGACCATCCTGTATGCTTTGATCTGCATCAACCCAAGTTGTCAGGGTGAGTTCCAGAATGTTTCAAATTAGTGCTACTCAAACTAGAAACATGGTTAGGCGTAAGTTTTCTTTACTTGTCTGTAAACAGACATTACTCCATTAGGGGATTGACTAGGTTAGGGTTAGGATTAAGCATCTAAGCTTGATTTCTTCACCCCTATGAAAAAATTATTGGTTCCCTTTCCCTGTAGCTATACTAGCCTTGCGCCATACTCGCCACTTCCTATGCTTACTCTCCTAGTGCATATGCCACCTCCTTCCCATTGGTCCTAGTCTAATCCCTTTTAACTTTTCTCTTACAACTTGATTAAATTGACTTCCGACCTTATGTTTATTAATTTACGCCGAAAGGCGTCCACCTATTGACAATGGGCACAATTAATGATCTTTTAATCTTATTTAACCTTAAACCCTTATCTGATGGCTATGCATTGAATATGCTGGCATATTCTTAGTCATCCTCCAAAATCAATGGGTCTGATTTATTGTTCATAACTTTCTTGCATTTATCAAGGCATCCGTTAACATGTTTACGTTTTAACATTTACCTAATCACATTAAAAAAAAAATCTGTAAGGATATATAATTACCACGTTTAAATGATTAAATAGGATTAAACCATGTCATCCGAATAATTTTCCACAACTGCCAGCCACGTTTCGGCATTCACCAACGCTATGTACCTTTCGGCGTTAACCAACTGCGAACCACTTTGCGGCTGTGCTAGTTTATTAAAAACTAATAATCTAGACTAAACTTAATCCTAAGCTTCAATCGCCTTAATCAAGACACATACATTTTTTTTTCAAGGCACATACATGGTGCTTTGGTGTTTGGTTGTTCCTTAAGGCTTAGGTAGTGGGTGGTCACGGGTTCAAAACCCATGGAGTCAATTTAAATTTTAAAATTTATATTATTAAATTTAAATAATTTAAATAGTTATGAGTTTTAATTTAATTTAATATAAGGTAATTAATTTAATTTAAATAATTTAAATTTACGTAATAGTATTAATACTTTTAAATAATTTATCAAAAAAAAATAAAAATTAATATATATTAAAAAAATGATAATTTAATTATTCAAAATTCGTATTAATACTTTTAAATCAATTATTAAAACTAAACATTAATATATAAAAACTATTTGTGGCATTAGCTGGCAGCCTTTAAGGTCGGGCTTCTGGCATGAGGCCCACGTGCCCGGCCTCGGCTCTCAGTACCAAAAACCTAAGCTCTTCCTTAACCCTAACGCTCCTTCACTTCCGCCTCTTTCCTCTGTCGCCTCTTGCCTCTTTCCTCCTCTCTTGGCGCTGGTGTTGGTTTGGTTGTTAGCGATCAATACAATCCTTCAAATCCTCACAATTTAGTAATAAGATCCCAAACCACTGTCAGGTAAGTATCCACTACCCATACTGTGGCTTGAATACAGAGATGAATAAGAACCACCGCCAATATCAGCCCCACGGGACAAATAGTCATTGACATAGCTTGAATATGTTCCAGCAGCTTCACTGCCCAATCTTCCCTTCTCATAGAAGCAACATCCCTTAGTGCAGGTCCAATTCCCATCAATAAAGACTAGAACTTTCGGACAATGGTCTCATATTTCCTATGTGATTCCTGTGCCTTCTTGGCCTTGGATTTTAATGTACTCAGCCCTTCTATATCCTGGTCACATTCTTCCGGTGATGCTTCTTAGATCTTCCCAGGCTTGAGTATTTAAAGTGTTTTAATCAATGTGACTTGTATGCTGGATCATGGGTCTGGGATGAATCATATCCCCTTTACCAATCCCCAATTGTCCTTTGATTGATCCTGGGTTTCGATGCCAGGAGAATGGGGAGTTGGGTTAGACCTATACCCCTCTTGAAATCAATGCTCCCCCAGCCAAGGAGCGTATGGCTCCATCCTTGTTGTTGGAGGTACACATCCCTCTATTCGGTGGGCAGCAGCGACCGATATACGAGAGGATCTTCTCTTCGCTCCTCACCGCTTGATATTTGGGTTGCCTTTATAGATGTTATTTATCCATACTACCCTTTTTAACAAGAGCTGGCTGGGACTGGATTCAATCGATTGAAAGGACCTAAAAGGAGGAGGAGATGGCACTGGGACAAGAAAACTAGTCCCTTGGACCATTGGATTGCTAGCTGCAGATTCGATTGATGGAGACAAAGACGATGGGTGCTCTTTTGGGCTCGCCTGGTGAAGGAGAACCAAGGAACTTGGATTCACCTTCAAAATTCGGTTGGAGATGCCTAGGTCAGAGGAAACTTATTCCTACAGGGAGAAATCGATTCATCCCAGTTCTCTAGTTATCATGGCATTGGCTGGTAGGTCGATTCGGTCGGGTCGCCTGGCATGGGATTTTGATCTGCATGGCCCATACGACTCGAGAGGGTTTCGATGCTAGGAGAATGGGCGACCAGATAAATTTTACATGAAATGGCGGTGGCAACCTTTGGGATGTAATCTTCCCAGGTCAGTAGATCTCTGCCCAAAATTTTCTGGTGAATGTTAGTATTAGTTTGGAGAAAGAGATGGCCTGAGTTTGATCTAGAATTTCACATTTAAAGGGAAAAAAAAAAGAATTAAAACTTGTATATATCATTTCAGGTTTCTCTATTTCCTGGATTTGTCGTCCAAGTTTAAAATTGGAAGATTTGGCTTGGCATTCCTTGGTGTTAGCAAATTGCATTCTGTATTTTTTTTTTCCATTGGTTAATAATTTCTTGATAAACCTTTACATGATTGTGAAAGGGTGTTTTAGAGATTGAACTCTGCTAAATCTTAAATTTTAAAATCTTATTAAAAAGTTGCCAGAAATCTAAATTGTTGAAGAAATATATCAAGAAAGAGGCAATACAAAACTCTTAGTTTCCCAAAGTGAATAGTAAAATTTTACTGAAGGTACAAAAATACAAAATATAATTCATTTCAGAAAAATATGCACGACTAACAATTATAGGATGTGTGATGCAATATTATTTTTCAATTTAAAGTCTTCATGATTCAAAGAATGCTAATACTATGGAAACTATTATATATGCAGAAAGTTTTTGCATACGAGATGCTAAAGTGTTGGAATAATAAATAACACTTCCAAATAGGCATCTTCATGTGACATGAGATGCCCCACATGTTCAGAAGTTGTCTCACCATCTTCATTTAGTTGACATGCTATTTGTCATGATCCTTGTTTCCTTTAACAACCCTAGTAGCTTTGTTGATACTTTGGTAAATTTTCTTTTACATTTTCAATTCATATTGTTTATTTATATTTAGATTTATTTATCTATTATCAAAATAATAGTGCGTTTGGTTTGCAGGTTAGGTGGGACTGGAGCTAGATCTTGGAGCTGGGAACTTGGCCCATAGGCCCATATTTCAAACTAAGATGCTATGATACCATATGTAGGGGCCGAATAGATTTAACGTCAAATAATTACATAAATTGTAACAGTATTGATTTCAAAAAATTCACTAATTTCTTTTAATTGAGCAAAATAGTAAAATTCAAATATTCCATTAATTGAGCACATTCGCATATAAATTTATCAACAATAATAAAATTTTATAGAAAAATAAAACGAATACAAAATTTAAATTACCTGGGTCTGATGCTAATTCGCCTTCTTGCCTTGATGTTGCCTTCTTGCTTCCTGATGCACTGACCAACACTGACCAAACCTACTATCCTCCCTACCAACTAGGACAACTACCTAGCTCCAGGATATCATATGGATATCCTGGCCCCCGTGCCCAAAACCTCTAGCAAACTAATGCCTGTACTAATCCAATCCGACTCCAAAACTCAACTCCCCCTCTCTGCAAATCTAGGAGAGCCCCATAAAACAATCCCTAATCTCCCGTAGAATGATAATGCCCTTCGTAAACCTCCTCCCCCTCCATATCCTTCCTTCACCGCCTCATGCATTTACTTCCTTACCCACCCATTTATTACCTTATCCCCTCATAATCAATTTCTTATCCCTTTATATTCAATGTCTTATCCCTTCCTGTGTACGTAAGTATTTAAAAAATTAACTGATAATTTATTATCCCTATTAATTTAATACCCATGTTAATGAATGTAACATGTAATTAATTAATCAAATTGCAACCATTAATTAATTAATAATTATTTAATTAGTATCATTATACCAATCTTTTTTAATTAATACCATATTAAGACAATTAATCACCTAATTAATCTTTACTTAATAATCCTTAAACATTTATTCAACTAGGGTTGTTACAAGATGATTCTTATAATTCTATTCTTGTCAATGCAAATGATGGAGAGACTCCTAGTAGTATATTGGTATACAATGTTTTGGTTAGAAAGATAACATATGAGGAAAAAAGATTTGAAAGGAGATATGGTTAACATTTATCAAAAACCACAAGCATTAACTAATTATCTTATAGATAAATTTTCAAATGAAGGAGATTGGGTTTTGGAATTGTTCTCGGGTTCAGGTAAGAATTATGATCTAATATTTATGAAATCATACTTCAATCTTAGATTATTTTTAATTTATGTTTTTACAGTATCTAACTTCATTATTTATTATGTATTTGGTGATTAGGTACAACATTAGTGTGTTTCCTACACAAATGAAGGAATTGCATAGCCATTGAAAGTGACCTAATGCAGTGCAGTTTTATTCAACAAAGAATTAATGTTATTCCATCTCTTCCAGATGAAATGCAAGAAGTTGGCTTGAGGAAATGAGATTTTAGAGAATAAAAGGTGTCAAAATTGTCAAAGGAACCTCAAGTACCATTAGGAGGAATGATTGGACATGATCACTTTGGAGAACTTGCACATATCAAAGAACCAATGGAAGAACAAAATGACACAATGGAAACACAAAATGATGTTGAAGAAGATGATGATGTGTCTGTTGAACATGATGAATTTGGGATATATGATATTGTTGATTAGTTTAAAGATGGATTTGAAGACGATGCTCAATTTTACAAATTTTTGATGAGTTATAATTGTAATGATTTGACTTTCATATTTGAAAATACGAATAAATATGTATATCTTTTTGTTTTGTGATGAATCTTTTTATTGTTTCTTTTTTTATTTTATTTGTATGTGAATCACTATCAATTGGAAAATTTTATTAAATGTTGTCAATTTTTTACTTCAAATGTATAAAAATATGAAAGAAAATGATAATTTTTTATAAAATTTAGACTTTTTTGTTCAATTATGTCCATAAAAATGCTTTATTTGACATGTTATTTTAAAGAATATGTACCAAAATGTATAGGTTTTTTATGATATATGGCTATAAAATGTGTATTTTTTTGTTAAATATTCAAAATTAGTGTTATTTAACTACATTTATTTATTTATTTATTGAAGTAAAGTTAAACAATGTGTTAAAAATGATGTTTTTCATTATATTTAAAAAGTATGGAACAACAAAGTAATTAAGGAGAATAAATCATATGAAAAATCGTAACTTCGAAAAAGTTAATGGTAAAAAACATTTTTGAGATTGAAAGAAGCATGGAAAAAAGTCTAAAAACATAGTTGAATAAAAACAATATATATATATAT
>ML786083.1:268765-300141 GCA_009831015.1 Picea engelmannii | reverse complement strand
AAAAATGAGGTAAAAAATTGGACCCCCCAAAATATGAGAACTATGGAGAGTTCTCGTTAAGTTGGTAACTATGTTAGTACTAAAATATGGAGGAATTTCATAAATGACATTGAAGAACATTGTGTGCCATTTTGAGATCTTTATTCATTACAGGTACATAGTTATGATTATTGCAAGTTAGGGTTGTTGACTAATAAAAAAATAGTCATGTGAGACTAAAGTAAAATTTGATGAAAATGCTAGTCTCTTGTTAAGGAAGGTTTGTAGATATGTAATCATATACATCAGTTCTATTACAGAGTTACAAATCATATTTGGATGATGAAATTTATGAGGGATTTTGGTTGAGGTACATGTTAGGTACATGGTTGAGACAAGTAGTTTATGAGTTGGCACACGCATGAGGTGTATAGTTGACGATGTTGGTACATCTCGATGAGTAATATTTTATGTGTATTTGATGCATCATTGGGACATATTTTGTGCATGGTTGATGCATGTATTGATGATACAGGTTGAGGTACAGGTTGGTGCATGGTTGATGCACTTGTTTATGGTACAGACTGATTACATGTTGTTTGGTACAGGTTGGTGCATGGTTGATGTACTTGTTTATGGTACAGGTTGATTATAGGTTTATTGGTACATGTTTACAATAGTATATCTCACAGTGATAGTGTGACAATGGTTCCATCATTCTACTTATATTTCAAGGTATTTGGACGGGGCAAGGACATGTGGTTGAATCCGCCTTCCGGTTGTAGCGAGAGAACATAGGGGGTTGGAGCCTCCTTCTGGTTGTAGCCATATAATTGAGGAGTTAGACATTCCTTCAGTTTGTAGCTTGAGAAGCTAGGGGGTTGGATCCTCCTTCTGGTTGTAGCTGGAAAATTGGGGAGTTGGAGCTTCCCTCAGGTTCTATCCTAAGAAACTAAGGGGTTGGAGCCTCCTTCCAGTTGGAGCTAGAAAAAAAATTAAGTTGGTGCTTCCAATGAATGTAATTATTGAAGACATGTAATAAAAAACATTATATTTTTTTCTCCTATTTTTGGCTTCCACGTAAAAATTGGTGTACTGTGTATGTGTATGATTGCTCATTTGTTCCTTTTTAATTTACTCTGCAACTATTGGATCATAATGATACATTGATATAACACTTGCATTTTATGGGAAAAATGATTAAATTTCTCTATTACTGATTCACCCCCCCTCTCACTAATCCAACAATTGGTATTAGAGTGAGTTCCTTTAGGAAATAGTTTAACCACGGGAAGGAGATCATGGATTAATATGAGAATCAAGTACCGATGTTTAATGGTCAAAATTGTTTAATGTATGAGATGTGGAGAAGAAGGATGAAATTATTTTTACAGGCACATGGACATTATATTTGGCTCTTCGTTGTTATAGGATATGATAGTTCAAAAGGGGAAAACACTTCAGCTAAGAAGGAATTGAAGAAGAATAAAAAAATAGCAATGGATTTCATCTGGAAAGGATTACCTAATCTGGTATGAGAAAAGGTTGGTAAATGTTCATTAACAAAATAAATTTAGGATAAGTTACATGAAATATATTCTTCACCCATCGTAGATTTAGAAAATACCAAATAAGATGCAGATACAGATCAAGAAGAATTATGTTCACCATGTCAAACATATTCAAAATTTGAAGAGTACATAATCACTAGAGGTATGTTGTTTTGCTTTAATTATGAAAAACATAGACATCTTGAAATATAATGCCATGAAGGAAATGATACAAAAAAACTAATTGAAAAGGAAGACAATTATGAAGAAGAATTGACTAGTGCTTTAGATAAAATAAGAGAAGAAAATAAGCTACCAAAGAAATAATTGATGAAACAAAAGGAAATTGTTCACATTTTTTAAGAATCCCAACAGATCATCAAGAACTTAAGAACTTAGCTAGAAGAACCTAGAAAGATCAAAGAAAATATTGAATATCAAAAGTAGTATTTGGAAGCCAACATAGCAACACATAAGGAAGAAGCATAAATGAGAGAGACGATATTTACAGATCATATTAAGGAAAGATCTAATGATCTAAACCAGTTTGAGGGAGAGTTTGGTCAAGAAGAGAAAGGACTTGAAGAATAAATAATCACATTAAAAATTCAACTTGAGGAAGTGAAAAGAACAGAAGAATTCATGAAGTCTCAGATAATGAAGAAATAAGAAGAGGTTGAGAAGCTTGAAGAAGAAGTTGTCACATTGAGAAGTAAAATCGTCAAGCTGAACAAGAACGTTGAAGAGACAAAAACATCCACATCAGTTATATAGAATGAAGAGAAGCACTCTAGGTTGCTATAAAAGAAGAATGAAGAAAAAATAAAGAGGTATGCAAAAGTATTCAAAGGAAAGAATCATGGTCAACCAAAATCTAGGAAAACTATTGAAGATACATATTCAAGAATACCATCCATGTTCAAGCCACAAATAAACTTCAATCATGAGCATGATAAGACAAGGAAGAAATTCAGAAGGGATACACCACAAAGAAGATCATTCACTCCCAAGTATGCAAATTTATTTTATGGTCATTGTTTTTATTGTACTAATTTTTGACATAAGGTTGCAGATTGCAGGGATTATAAAAGAAATGTTCAAGTAAGAAATGCCTATGTGGCTCCATGTAAAATTGAATGTTACAAATTTCATAACTATGGACACATAGGTAGTGATTGTAAAAGCACGATCGATACTTCCATGAAAGAGAACACTGATATCATATATATGAAAGTATGGATAAGAAAACATGAAGAACATGTGAACAAAGACCAGGTCCCAGAGATCGCAAGATTGGAAATAAAATGAGATGAAGAAAATTATACAGAGAAAAAGAAAGATGTTAGATACAGAAAGGTTTGGAAAATAACTGAAAGAAAAGAAGGACATGAATAGGTTCAAGAGATTGTACTTTTAGGCATTGTAGTGAAAGATGAATCCACTGACAAAAAGAAAGAATTCATAGCTCAGAGGGATGATGAATCTACCAATGAACATGATCATGAATACACATCAGAGCAAGAATTGTTCTGAGCCATCCAGCTTAGAGACTCTCAGGTAACATGAATATTAGACAGGGGGAGTCTATGTGATAGTTGTGATAGACCAAAGAACCATCCTTTGAGGAACTTGCAGAGTTTGAGTAGACAGATCTAGAGCATTCAGTTAACAAAAATACATTTTGATAGTTGTAGTAGTAAAGACTTCATGATAGTATAGTAATAAATGGGTCAACATTATGGACATTTTTGTAGTAGAGTCTTGGAAAATATGAATAGAGATGGATTTGTAAGAAAAATTAGCAGATTTGGATAGATATATGATAGTGAATGAGACCATGGATTCATATATTGGTTCATAGAGTGGTTCAAAAACAAAGGAACATTATGGATGTTAATTACAAAGGAAATGGCTCGAACAATGCTAATGGATTCCAAATTGACAGATATTTTTTGGACATATGTAGTGCATACAACAGTTCACATTAAAAAAAGAGTAATGCTTAGAAACAACAATGAAAAAAATCCCTACGAGCTATGGAAAGGAATACTAACAAATGTGAAGCACTTCAAAATATTTGGAAGCAAATGATACATTAAATAGAGAAGAATGGCACTTGGGAATTGGTTCCAACACCAAAGAATAAGAATGTGATTGGCACAAAGTGGGTATTCATAAATAAATTGAATGAATATGGACAGGTTACAAGGAAAAAAGATAGATTGGTATGTCAAGGATACACAGAGGTTGAAAGAATCAATTTTGAAGAGACATTTTCCCGAGTTTCCAGAATGGAAGCAATCCGATTGATTTTAGCTTATGCATGCTCCAAGAATATTAAAGTGTATCAGATGGATGTGAAATCACCTTTATTGAATGGGGAACTTTAAGAAGAAGTCTACATCGAACAACCAGAAGGATTTCAGTTGTTAGAGAACGAAGATTATGTGTGCAAATTGAAGAAGGCCTTTTATGGTCTAAAACATGCTCCTAGAGCATGGTACTCTAGACTGGATAACTATATACGACAGGAAGGGTTCAGATAAGGAAGTGTAAACAACAACCTCTACATCAAGGTAACTCAAGATAGTATTTTATTAATTGAAGTTTATGTTCATGATATTATTTTTCGAAGCAATGATGAAAGGTTAAGCTAGAAATTTGCAAAGGATATGCATAATGAATTTCAAATGTCATTACTCAAAGAACTATCCTTCTTTCTGGGTCTTCAAATAAGTCAAAGAAACCAATGAATTTTTATTTCTCAAACTAATTATATTCGAGAAATGCTAAAGAGGTTTGGAATGGAAGATTGCAAACCAGTTATCACTCCTATGTAAACCAGTTGGAAGGTGAGAAAAGATGATGATTCAGAGTCTACAGACTAGAGGAAATACATGCCAATGATTGGTAGATTACTATATATGACAACATCCAGACCAGATGTAATGCAGGAAGTTGGACAGGTAGCATGATTTCAAGAAACACTAAATGAATCTCATGTCTTATCAGTGAAGAGGATTTTAAGATATCTCAAAGAAACAAAAGATTTTGGATTATGGTATCCAAAAGGAAAGGATCTATCACTTATTTCCTACATAGATGTAGATTGGGCAGGTTGCATTGATGACTGACAAAGCAAAAATGGAGAAATGTTCTATTTGAGTGAGTGTTTAATATCATGGATAAGAAAGACATAATCATCAATATCCTTATCTACAACCGAGGCAGAGTATATTGTAGCAGTAACATGTTGTACACAGGTTCTATGGATGAAATAAACTCTGAAAGATATACACGTTGAGTATGATGAGCCCATTCCAATATATTGTGATAATACAAGCGCCATTAGTATCTCAAAGAACTCGGTGATGCACTCCAAGACAAATCACATTCCAATAAAGTATCACTTTCTATGGGAACAAGTTGCAGAGAAGAACATCATAGTTGAATATGGGGGAACAAAAGAACAAGTGGCAGACATATTTACAAAATTGCTTCCAAGAGAATCTTTTGAGTATCTTCATCAGAGACTCAGAGTAATTTATACTCCAAAATGAATGCTTTTGAATACTTATCTTATATGTATTAGATCTACATGAGGAAGCACCATAAAGATGACAACTTAGGTTGGAATATCATTTTCAAGAAGAGTTTAGTCAGGGGGAGTATCCCCAAGGATAGTTCAGTTAGGGGGAGTAACCCTGAATGGAAAGATACCTTTTCCATTGAAGAAAAAGGGGGAAATATTTATCAGATGCAGAGCATAGAGTCGTGTTTCCAGAGGGAACGATGGTCACAGGGGGAGCATGAGTGATAGGACTTCAGTATTGCATGATACGACGCCATTATTGCATGATATGACTTTAGTATTGCATCAACATGTTTCCATGAATGGAAAAGGGGGATATCATTGATTAATTGGGTTTTTCATTGATTTCAACCCTTGAATAAAGTCTGGTAGTAAATTCCAGAAGCATAAAGGTTCGGGTAATGGACCCAAGTTGGTTTGATCGATAATGGTATAAGTTTTGATATATTTGCAGGCAATTCTATTCTATATGGATAGTATATGCCATGCCATTTCCGATGGTATGTGGAACTTCACATAACTCCTCACGGTTAGAGAGTTATGGCCATGTGAAGTTGGATAACCCTCATGAGTCATTTAAAAGCCCCAAAAGGTCAAAGTAGTCAAAGTGGTTGCAAAGAAGAAATTATTTAAATAATAAAGTAAAGTAATGAGTGTACTATAAGTCAAAGTGGATACAAAACAAATTATTTAAATAATAATTTAATGAAGAAATTACTAAGTGGACAAGTGGTTAGAAGTGGGTTAGCCCTAAAATAAAGAAAGTGGTTTAAGATGGTTTGAAAGTAAATAATAAAGTGAAGTGATGAGTGTACTATAAGTAAAAGTGGATAGAAAATAAATTATTTAAATAATAAATTTAATGGAGAAATTACTAAGTGGACAAGTGGTTAGAAGTGGGTTAGCCCTAAAGTAAAGAAAGTGGTTTAAAAAGGTTAGAAGGTAACCCCTTTAGGAAGCTACATAAAAGTGTAAATAAGAGGCAAGGGTCTCTCATTTTAATCACACTTGAGAATATTGAATACTAACAAGTGATTGAGGTAACAAAAGGATATATAAGGTGAATTTAGAGGGAAGGTGAAGTAAAGAAGGCCGAAATTCAAGGGAGGATAAATTCTTTTGATGATGCTTTCTAGGGTATGTTATTTACAGGTCATCTCACCATTTTCACAATACATATTTTTCTAGAATGATCCAGACTGTGAAGATGGGATTCCGTTGAGAAAACGTATCCAAGTAGATTTGATAAAAAATCCATCTTGTGGGTAATTGTAGTTTTGGAGTTACACTCCATGGAAAATAGGGTTTGTGGCTAGTCCTGAAACTAGTCTAAAACATGTGTTTCGGGTAAAAACATCATAACTTATTCATAACAGATCCAAATTTAGTAAGACCAAATGTATTGGTTAGGGTACAATATTTATTATTCTTTTTATCATTTTCTAATCCAAACAAAAATGATAAGGTGTGTCATTTTTTCTATAACTCCTTTTATGAGAGGTTATAAGTAGTGAAATATGGAGGAATTTCATAAACGACATTGAATAACATTGTGTACTATTTTTAGATCTTTATTCATTACAGATACATAGTTATGTCTATTGCAAGTTAGGGTTGTTGACCAATCCAAAACTAGTCATGTGAGACTAAAGTAAAATTTGATGAAAATGCTAGTCTCTTGTTTAGGAAGGTTTGTAGGTATGTGATCATATACACCAAGTTTGTTACAGAGTTAAAAATCATATTTGGATGATGAAATTTATGAGGGATTTTGGTTGAGGTACATGTTCGGTACATGGTTGAGACAAGTATTTGATGAGTTGGCACATACATGAGGTGTATAGTTGATGATGTTGGTACATCTTGATGAGTCATTGTTTATGTGTATTTGATGCATGATTGGTACATATTTGGTGCATGGTTTACTCACTCGTTGATGGTACAGGTTGAGGTATAGGTTAGTGCATGGTTGATGCACTTGTTTATGGTACACATTGATTACAAGTTGTTTGGTACAGGTTGGTGCACAGTTGATTCTCTTTTTTTTGGTACAAATTGATTACAAGTTGATTCGTACAGGTTTACAACAGTATATATCACAGTGATAGTGTGACAATGGTTCCATAATTCTAGTTATATTTCAAGGTAGTTAGATGGGGCAAGGATAGGTGGTTGTAGCCACCTTTTGGTTGTATTCAGAGAACATAGGGGGTTGGAGCCTCCTTCTGGTTGTAGCCAGAGAATTAGGGAGTTGGATATTCCTTTAGGTTGTAGCCTGAGAAACTAGGGGTTTGGAGCCTCCTTCTGGTTGTAGCTAGAGAATTTGGGAGTTGGATCTTCCCTTAGGTTTTAGCCTGAGAAACTAGGGGATTGGAGCCTCCTTCCAATTGCAGCTGGAAAACAAAGGAAGTTGGTGTTTCCAATGAATGTAATTCTTAAAGACATATAATAAAAAAGATTCTATGGTTTTCTCCCACTTTGGGTTTCCATCTAAAAACTGGTGTATTGTGTATGTGTATGATTGCTCATTTTTTCATTTTTTATTTACTCTGCAACTATTGGATGATAATGATACATTTATATAACACTTTCATTTTATAGTGAAAAATGATTAATTTTCTCTATTACTGATTCACTGCCCCTCTTAGTAATCCAACATACCCTTGTTGAGCCTTGTGTTCCTTCTTTTGAACCCAACTAAATAAGGGTTGAATTTAATTAAAAAAATAAATTATCCTCAGATATCCTTGGCTAACTCAGTCACTTATAGATATTCAATATGCTCAATAGGTTCTAATAACAGACCCTTTCTCTTTTATTTATACTCTACAGGTAGCTTCCTCTAGAGGTTATCTTCTAACTGCTTTACCCAAATTCCTTTTTTTAGGGATAACCCACTTCTAACTACTTTGTCCACTTACAACCACTTTATCCACAAATAGTAAACTTACCACTTCTAGTTGCAACTAATTTATTTTTAATTATTTTCATTTTGCAACTATTCAAACAATTTGACTATTCAACCTTCTTGTTACAACTAATTTACCCATAATTAATTAATTTCTCATTCAAACACTTTGACTATTCAAACTTCTTGTTACAACTACTTTACCCATAATCAATTTCTTGTTGCAACCACTTTGACTAGAAAATGTTTTGATGACTTTCTAAGAGCTTCTAGAATAATTGACTTCTTGTTGACCTTCTAGGGGCTTCTAGAATATTCTTGAGGGTCCTCCAACTTTAGAAGGCCTCACTAATCGTGAAGAACCACATGACATACCATATATAAACATAAATGGCATGACATGTACTATCGATCTAGAATAATATCGCTTGCATATTTACTCATATTTATGTATTTATACATCAAACAAACTTGGGTCCCTTATCCATAACTCTAGAGCTACTAGAATGTGCTAGCGGACATACTAAAGGGTTGACATAAATATCTAAGGGTTGAAATCAATCTACAATATCATTCACCAAGGTTTTAAATCAATGCCAACCAACTATCCAAATCAATTGTCCATCAATCTAAAACAATTGTCTGACATACATAGTTGAATTTCAACACTACCTACTATTCCAAAACATATGGGGAAATGGAGAGCGTAAATAATATATTTGAATACTTGATACACATGTATGTCATGAAAAATAGGAATAGGTGGGGATATTAATTTTATTTGGTGGAATTTTTGTATAACAATAGCTAGAAAAATTCATTAACGATGAGTCCCTTTTGAGGCACTATATGGAAAAAAGTGTAGTATTTTGTTCAATTGGGATGATCCAGTGGATAGATTCATGATTGGACTGGATATGTTGAAATAAGTAGAGAAATAAGTGATAAATATTAGGAAGAATCTAAAATAATTCCAGGAAATGCATAAATTTTACTTGATTAGAACATGACGCTAAATAATTTAAAGTGGGAGAATGTGTACCTCAAAGTTAGGCTACAAAAGAGTTCTTTGTAACTGGGAACTTGTGCCAAACTTGCACCTATATGTTTCAGGCCCTTTGAAATCCTAGAAAGGATGTGACCCATGGAATATACGATTATGTTATCACTAAGTGTTAAAAAACATGAAGTTTTTCAAGTTTTGTTACTCAAATAGTATGTACACGATCCTAAGCACATAATTTATTGGGTTGTGATTCACGTGGAAACAAAACAAGAGTCCCACCCATAACCCACTTGAAAACTGGATAGAAAGGAAACCTTGCTCTAGAATAGAGCCATCACAAGCGTAAAGGTGTAATTGAGTCTCTTCCATCTAAGTGAAGTCACGTTGAGAATGGACGATTCCATCGAGGAGGAATGCCTATTTTGTTTTGGTATTGAAGAATTTCATGTATATATATGAGCACCATGTATGGGGTTATTTTAAAGGGGGGGGGGTTATGTCATGTCTCCATTTTGACCCCCTCACTAATTGTAATTAATTACATTTAGTGTTATTGTGTTTTGGCATGAATGACTCTTTATCGTGCCAAGTTGAACTAGATAAATCTACAAAAATGTATATGCATCTTATTTTAATTAATTAGAGATATACCAAGAAAATTACCGAGGCCTGAATTCCTATAGGGACCATGATATTATGAGAAAGGAATCATGAGGGTGTCTTGGGGGTTTGACTTTGAAAAAATCCCAAGTCATCCTTTCCAAAACCATGTTGCTAATTTTTTTAATTTGAAATATATCACACCCATTTTTATCTCTTTCTAAAATTCATTTAATGAGAAGAGACTGGTTGTTTGAAGTGTCTCCTTCCCATAACTATGGAAGAATTAGGTGGTAGCTAACAAAGTCCTCTCAACAAAAAATAAGAGGCATCAATTGTGCACAAACAAACTAGGAATTGGTGGATGGACGAGACTATATGGGGAATAGAAAATCATGTTTTGGAAGGGATGCACATGAATGTGTAAGAAGTTGTAGTTTTTTCATTCTAAGAGGAGATAGAAATACGAGAGACATGAGTGATAATAAAGGAAGTATAACTAGTGAGGAATACCAACATATTTGTGTGAGAAATTAGTGTGGGAATATTATGGCTTGTCTGGAATTCAAAATAATGAATTCAAGGGCTTCGTACGTGCATGGGAAGCAATGAAGGAGGAGTTCCCTAAGGTACTATTGCATAGTCAAGAGGAAGCTCTCACTTGTGTTGTGCTAAGATAGTGGGAGCCAACAATAATTTGTGGGAGTCTTAGAATCTAACAAGGAGTTCCTTGCAGAAAATTACCTTTAAATTTTATACTTTTTCCAAGCCTTGATGATAGTTCATTCCTAAAATTTCCCTGGTGGTATCATGGTTTGACTAGGGGGTAGATATTTGTAGGAAGAACTGTTTTAGCTGAGCCTATGGTTGTGTGGAAAATTTCTCACACTCAACCATTTTTTTGGATAGCCTATAGTTTTCAGATACGTTCTCATGTAATGTTTTAAAGATTACTTACATATCATATATTTTATGATTTATAGATGAAATTTGATGTATGGAGATGTTGACTTGGTGAAATGTATGAGAGAGATATAATCCATGCAAGTTGTGGAAATTGTGTATGCACATATGCAATGAAATTCAGTTTGATGGCTTACAATTTAAATTAAGGTTCTATATTATGCTATTAATGGATTTCAATCTCATATAAGGCCTTTTATGTACCCCTATATTAAGGATATTATTCTTAAATTTTTTAATGGTCTACTCTTCGATGAATTAATCCTTAGGAATTCCAAGTAAAAGGTAACTATACTCTATTAAGAGAATTTTCTTATAGCCTAATGTATTTTTCTTATGTTTTATGTATGGATTGGTTAAGGAATAATTGTAGTATTCAAATTACTAATGAGAGAGTATTTGTGCATGTGGAGTTGATATCTGTAACATTTGGTGGCTTATTTTATATTTGAACTTTATGTCTATAACCTCATAGCATTTCCATATCGAATGGAAATGGTGTGCTACCCTAGTTTACCATTCATACAATCATGCATGTAAAATTATGAATTTTCTTGGGAGTGAATCTCCTGGGAAACTAAAACCATTTCCTAAATCCATGCTAAAGTATTTAATGAATGTAGTCATGTAAGGGGAAAACTAGGGGATGACACTAACTGTGAGTTGTAGAACAAATTCTACAACTTTGTAATGGAACTAGTTTGAATGCATATAAATATAGGTACATATATAGAGGAAGGTCATTCCTTCTCATTCATAAGATATTAAAGTAACCTTCCCATAAAATTCAATGTGTAATATAAGGTCCATAGGGTCTTGGGATCCCTAGCATCCTTGACTAGTATTGGAAGCATAGACTTATTTTGAGGCTAAAATAATTGGATTCATAGTCATCCTTATTGAGAAACCATTGGTATGATTCCTATCCTCTCTCTCTATTATACTTAAAAAATTTTGTTTCTAAGTATTATAACCCCATTTGTATACCTTGCAAAAATTTCATGGAAGCATTAAAATTTTGTTCCTCCCTTAGTGGAAAACACTTAGAAAATTTGGAGGAAATCTTAACAATTTGAGTATATTGTTTCAAAATAATTTTCATGTGAAAACAATAATATCGCATGAAAAAAATTATTATGAAAATCATGTATTACAAGAATATTATTTTGTGTGATCTAGAGAAATCCATGAAGTATGGTAGAGGGTTGAGCCTTAAATTCCGGACATATTTTTTTTTAGGAAGTTGGATTATTACATGAAGATAACTTTCATGTGATAGGACATAGGAAGAGTAATCTTCCCATGATGTGATAAGTGATAACATCCTTGGCGCATTTGAATAAATTTCCTAAGGACATGTCATATCACAAGAGTTTAAAATCCTTGTGATATGTCTAAAATACAAACATATCTGAGCATGTGAAAGGAAGGAGCCAAGTTGCAATAGTAAAAATTTTTGGAAAGAGAGATAAAGGGAACAAATGATGGTAGAAGGGAAACAAATATCTGATACTTTTGAAATATCACAATAAATGGATATCTCTCACAATGCATTGCAAGAGTAGAACTTTTGGTGAAGTGTGATATGGAAAAAATACCACTCATCAGAGGTTTTAAATTTTTGGAAGGCACGATAAAGGGAAGAGATGGCCATGAAGTATGAGCATCGTGATGGAGATTATTTATTTGGGCATGATTTATTGCATCCATAAAATGTCTTTATGTGATTATTCACATCCGAAAACATTTTTAGAGATGTGATAAAGGTGAGGATTAAAACTTGTTAAAAGTGTGGTAAAGAAGAAAGGGAAAAAATGAAGAGAAGACAAAGGTAAGGGGGAAGCTTGTCACAAGGAAAAAAATGTTCTTTAGTAAACAAAATTTTTGGTTGTGGATCTTGATTATCTTCCTGATTTATATGTAGGTATTCCTAGCCCCCGTTTGTCAGGTTTTCGCCCCCTTTTGTCAGGTTTTCAGGGGATATCCCCCGAATGAAGGGTGCCCGGGGGGGTCCTACACTCGCCAGGATGGGGGGCATGGGGGTAAGTTTACCCCCGTTCAAGTGAGGAAAATTTTCTTGTAAAATATTGTAATTTCATAGTCAATCTAGACCATTCATTATAAGGTCACATATCTGATGGTAGAAGTTATGTTAGCATTTTCTCCCAAAAAGGAAACTTTCTTTTGTATTAGGGAATTGTATTATAGTTGTGTTTGATAGTGAATATTGTATTATGAGAGAGGATATTGTGAGAGAAAGAGAATGAATTTATAAAGGGCCTGTTGTAGGTTTTATCCCTTCATTTTGTTGGATAATAAAAGGAAGGACCTGGTAATTTATCTAGTGGATGTAGCCCACACTGGGTGAACAACCCATATATGTGTCTCTATTGTATTGTGTATCTTTTGTGTTTTATTTCTGCATTTGCTTTATTTTATTGCTGAACGATCCTTCTTTTCTAACAATTGGTATCAGAGCCAAACACAACTCGCAGGAAAAGAGGGTTCCTGGTTTGAGTGGGAGGAATGGAGGAAGATGTAAAGTTTAAGGTTGAGAAATTTAACATCCAAAATTACTAGATATGTAATATGCAAATGGAATATTATTTATATCATAAGGCTCTGTTCCAACCATTGGGCGAAATAGAAAAGAAACCAGGCTCTGTTCCAACCATTGGGAGAAATAGAAAAGAAACCAACGACCGTGAACGATGAAGAATTGGAGGTTCTTAATAGAAAGGCACTAGGAACAATATGGCTATGCTTGGTAGTTTCAACGGATTTCAATATTTTGAAAGAAAAGACAACGAAGGATTTGATGAGTGCATTTGATAAACTATATGAAAAACCATCGACTTCCAACAAGGTATTTCTAATGAAGCGATTATTTAATATGAATATGTCAGAATATGGGCATGTTGCAGATCATTTAAATGAATTCAATACGATTTCTAATCAGCTAAGTTCTGTAAAAGTGAACTTTGATGATGATGTTATGGTTCTTCTAATCTTGTGCTCATTGTTAGAAAGCTAGAATAGCTTGGTCATGTATGTAACTAACTCTTTCTTTGGTTCAAACTCTTTGATATTCGATGATGTTGTTGGTGTTATCCTTAGCAAGGAAATGTGATGGAAAAGGACAATTGAGACATCAAGAAATGCATTGATAGATGAGAACATTGGAAGAAAAACTGAAAGAGGAAAGAGTCCAAGGAACAACGCAAATTCTAGGAAGGACAAATCCAAATCTAGACTAGGAAATATAGAGTGTTGGAATTATGGGAAGAAAGGAAATATGAAGAAATACTGTAGAGCTCCAAAGAAACAAAGAGAGGGACAACATGATAAAAATAAAGAAGAAAATGTAGCAGGTGATGTGTTACAAAATGCTTTGACTCTTTCTTTAGACAACATTGTTGAATCTTGGGTAGTATATTTAGGGGCTTCATTTCATTCCACACCCCATAGGAAATATTTCCAAGATTATGTTCAAGGTGATTTTGGACAGGTTCATTTGGGTGATGATGCACCATGTAAAATTGTTGGAATGGGAAAGGTACAAATAAAAAAAAAGAATGGAAACCAATGGTTGTTGAAATAGGTGAGACATGTTTCAAATCCGAGAAAAAAATCTAATTTCAACAGGGAAGTTGGAAAGTGAAGGTTGTATATATAAATTTACAGATAATTCATGGAAGGTCACCAACATATCACCAGTAATATCAAAAGGAGAGAAGGTAGGTACATTTTATTTATGTATTGGTAATTGTGACTCTTGTATATCTTTAGCTTCTACAGGAGTGGATACGACACTGTGAGATCATAGGCTTGGACACATGTGTGAGAAGGAGATGGAGATACTTCAAAAAAGGAATTTGTTGCCATATATTAAACAAATTGATTTCAATTTCTGTGAGCACTGTGTTTATGGAAAATAGAAGAGAGTCATATTTCTCAGAGTTGGAAAAGAAAAGAAGAGTAAAACGTTGGATCTTATGCATACATATGTATGTGGACCAACTTAGGTATCATGTCTTGTTGGACCTCGTTATTATGTTACTTTTATTGATGATGCAACTAGGAAAACTTGGGTTTATTGTATTTGATAAAAATATGATGTTTTTGATATTTTTAAGAAAAGGAAAGCTTTGGATGAGAATGAGACATGAAAGAGGTTGAAGTGTCTCACATGAAAGAGGTTGAAGTGTCTCACATAAAATAATGGAGGTGACTACTGCAGCAAGGTGTTTTATTATTATTGTTCATAATATGGGATTCATAGAGAGAAGAAAATTACAGGAACACCACAAGAAAATGGTGTGTCAGAACGGATGAACATGACAATCATGAAACATGCAGGGAGTATGCGATTACATGTTGGCTTTCCCTTACAATTATTTCCAGATGATGTTTATATTGATTTTTACTCAATAAACAAAGGACCTTCAATCTCTTTGGATGGTGTAATTCCAGACGAGGCATGGACAGGCAAAAAGGTAACCTATTCATTTCTGAAGACTTTCGGTTGTGAAACATTTTTCCATATTGATAAAGAAAATAGAACAAAGATTGAAGAAAAATCCAAGAAGTGTACCTTTATGGGAAATGGTGTTAGTGATTTTGTTTATAGCTTATGGGATTATGAAAATATACAAAGCATTATGACTAGAAAACAAAATTGCAAAGGTACTAGAAAATAAAAATGTACAACAATAGGAGAAACATGTACCTCGAACTCATGGAAGTGATGTTATAATATCTACTAGGTTAAGTAGACCCCCTGGACAATACTCTCCTTCATTGTGTTATTTATTGTAGACTGACTCTTGTGAACTAGAAATTTATGAAGAGGCAATGCAAGTAGACACTAAAAAGAAGTGGGAGAAAGGCATGAAAGAGGAAATGGATTCCTTAGTAAATAACTGACTGGGAAATTGGTTTAGTTTACTATAGAATAAAGAGAACTGCATAATAAATTGGTTTATGGGTTGAAGGAAGAAGATGGAGGAAAAAAGCGGTAGAAGGACACACATGTTGTAAACGGGTTTGCACAAAAGAAAGGTATATGTTTTGATGAAATATTTTATGTTGTTGTTAAAATGAATTCAATTAGGACTATTTTATGTCTTGTGGGAGTAGAAGATTTGCATCTTGATTAGTTAGATGTAAAAACAACTTTTCTCCATGGGGATTTGGAGAAAGGGATTTATATGCATCAAACATAGGGGTATGAGGCCAAAGGGAAGGAGAATTTGGTATGCATGTTGAAGAAGATATTGTATGGACTAAATAAATCTCCAAGGATGTGGTATTTGAGGTTTGATAGGTTTATGATAGAACAAGTTTATAGTAGATGTCATTCTCATCACTATGTTTATTTTAAGAAGCTAGAAAATGGAAGATATATTTTCTTTCTATTGTATGTAGATGGTATGCTTGTTTCAGGGTCTAACATGCCTGATATAAATGTGCTCAAAAGGAAATTAGCTAATTTATTTGTGATGAAGGATTTGGGTGTTGCAAATAAAATCCTTGGTATGAGAATAACAAGAGACAGGAAAAATCACAAATTGACATTGTCTCAGGGTGAGTACATAGAGAAGGTGTTGGAGAGGTTTAGAATACACAATGCAAAACTAGTTTGTACACCTTTGGTCAACAATTTCAAATTGATGAAAAAAATTTGTCCCAAGACATAGGAGGAGATAGAATACATGTAGAGGGTCTTGTTATCACATAAATTGTAGGTTGGGAAAATTCTGACCCAACCACTAAAATGACTATTGTTGTTCCCGAGATTAAACTTAAGGCTCAAAGAGTAATGTAAGGCATCAAGAAATTTTAAAGAGAGTGTTTTTAAAGAGTGATTTTTCTACATTAGTTATATGAGAAAAATTCCTTAAATGAAATTGACAGTATGGAAACACAGAGGTCGTATTTTGTGTCTGAGTCAAAATTGTAATATTGAATTGTGTGAGAGAAAAATACAAAATTGTTTAACAAAGAAAGGCATCAATTGCTGAAGACTCTCACCTTGTTGCAGTGGAAGAAAATAGGTAGTGCAACCTTGAATAAAGTACAAATTACAATAATTCACATAGCTTGCAAGTCTTGATTTACTCACAATAAATGCAGAGGAAAATTTTCTTGCTTAATAAATTACTGATGTAATAAGATTACAGTAGTTGTTGTACTAAATTGAAATCAAACATTTATAAAGGAATTGCATAAGATATGCTGAGATATGGGAAAACAAAAGAAACACACAACCCAAACTAAAAAAAAATTGGAATCTCTTTCTGCACTTGTATTAATACTAAATAAGGAGAGTTTTCTCTATTACATTTGGAAAGAAGCAGCCTTGAATAGATCTTTAATATATATATTTATACAAAATTGTCCCAACTCAAAACGGTTGGAATTCTTATAATTAAAAATAGCAAATATTTGAAATAAGAAAATAGTGCATAGAGAATGATGAGCTTCATTGGAAATCTATTCTATATTTTCATCTGGAGGCCGAAACGCTTCCTTTCCTCATTCCTTTGAGCCAGACACATCTGTCATCTGATCTTATTGATAACTTGGGACAACATCCTGGTCATTGTTGGTTTGTTTCTATCTGTCTCCTCAGCTACATTCAATAATGCAATGATATTTCTTTATCTTCTCACCAGTTTCGTTTATTTTCCATGTTCAATGCATTGGTTGCATCTGTCTAAAAATTTCATCACTATCTTTGATGGCTCAATGGTTTAATTCACCTCGAAAATGTATAATTTATTTTCCACTTGAGGTAGTCTTTCTTGGATTATTTTTACTTCTTGAGCCAAGGTTTGGAACCGTGAAGTTAGGTTCACTATCCATTGGTTTATTTTGAGAAGGTTAATCTGACTCATTCCCTGAATGCTCGCCATAGTTTCCTCTCGAATCCTTTTAGAATGGTGGTTCATTTCAATAGTGATTTCCCCCAAAGCCTCCACAATATTGTTTCCCTCAAAATTAATCAGTCTCTTATCCACTGATGATAATTCTTTATTAAAAGCATCCTTTACCTCCCCGACTAACCTCTTTCTCTCTATCAATTTTTTTTCCCACACTTTCAGGGTAAGATCACCTCTTATTTGTTTTGAGCGGGAAAGCTGAGGAAAATTGGGGGTATTATCCTTCTGTACGAATGCAATGGATTCTTGAAACTTATATCGAGATAAGTGATCTTCCCCTTCCTTAATATAGATATCTTTTAGAGTGAGGTCTACTTCCTAGTAGCATTTATGGATTGAATCGACCTTCATGAGAAGATCTTGATGGGCCATTTCTATTTTTTCATTTACCTCTAGTGCTTGAGTCTGAAAAGATGATATTTCTACTAATTTACCTATAGTCAAGTCTAACTTGGCTTGCAATTTCTTTATTAACTCCTCTTGCTAAGTGACTAATCCTTTGTTGGCCTATGAATTCTGATTGAGCTCCTCGAGGTTAGCCCACGACTGTTGAATTTGATTCTTGTCATAAGCTATGATTTGCTCAAAGTGTTGGTTCATATTATTATTCACATTTTGTTCCATGGTCAATACTTGATCTTGCAATTGACCTACCAATAGGATGTTTTGTTTTAGCTTCTCTGCCAAATTTTCTATAGACCACTGATTTGCAGTGGAAAAGGCAACTAATGAACCTGCCACTTTGTTCACGAATTACAAATCATCGTGATCATTTCCATTGTATAAAATATTTTGACATTTTTTTATTATCCCATCATTTTGTTGTGTTTCTTGTTTGGCAATGGATCTCCATTTATTGTTGAAGAAAAAGTATGAAGGAGGTAGCTCTTGGGGCAATATTGGGGTAAGATCACCAACATAAATGACATCGGAACTAGCATTCCTGAAACTAGACTAGAGAGGGGTCAATGAAGTAATCAGAGTATTGATCTCTGTAGACAGTTGTTGCTTTGCAGTATTTGCAGCAGATGTGGCTGGTGTCGAAGGATATGTATCCTACCATTAATTTAGGAAGTCTTCAAAATGAGTCATTTCTGGAGGGCCTAGTGGACTTGACAATCAAGATTTCAATTCCTAAGTAAAAAATTCGGAACCCTTTGGGGTTTCCTTAGTATCCTGTTTACCAGAGTTCCCCAATACAAAACCCGGAGGTAAAAATTCTTGTGTAGGCGAAGTGAATACCGATTCCCCCTATAGTACTTCCGATAAGTTGTTTCGTTTGTGTCTTTGAAAAATGAGGAAACTAGCGTGTTGATTTGGGGACAATCCTTGGAATCTGTTTAGTACTTCCTCATAAGACATGACTCCACTAAATACTTTATCATGTGGGGCATTTTCATGTAGATATCTCTTCCGATTGTATTGAGCCAGGTGGTTTTCCACAATTTTTTGTGGGTCATACCTTTTAAATTCAATGTCAACCAAATTGACATCCTCTAAAATTGTAGCCTCCACTTTGGAGTTACCAAAGTATAATAGTGAAAACATACCAACCTCGAGAGGGAAGGTAGGACATACATTTTTCTGGGTTGCTTTCATCTCCTTTATTATGCCCCTTGTCACTGTTTCATAAGCTACTTTTCTTCATACTAGTCCGTCTGGTAAAAATCTCGGGAGAGCATGGGGTGAGACTAAGCATTCGAAGACCCTGATCTAAGAGAAATTTTCTGCTATGAAAAAATTCACTATTTTGCCCAGATTTTCAATGATTCTGTCTGAAATTCGAGGGGGTAGGAAACCATATAAAAACATATGGATAGAGACCACTACATTGTGACAGATTTTGTAAAATAAATATTTGGCCTTTTCCTCCCACAGTTTGGAGTGGTAGAAGTGAATAGGTTATGTGTTGGTCGGGGTCCAGCTCCAATTCATCAGTGGGAAAGGGGTTATGAAGAATATAGAATCCATGATATACTTAGACATATAAAAAAGGGTGGGGTTCCCCTTTGATTTAGATAATTTATATTCGGTGATTTCTTTGGCCAGATTATCGAAAAACATCTTGGTTGAGTTAAAATCATAGCCATTGGCCACCTCGTGCATGATCGACACCCATTCCATCGAGAAATGAGTAGGACTCTTCTTCTCGAATTGTCTATAGAGAATAATAGTTACATAAACCATGTGTGTATCTAACTCCATTGTGGCATACACGCCATGAGCACCGGCCTTGAACATCTCTAGGTGCCCCCACCACGACTTGATTATATTGGGATAACTTTTGTCATATTGTATGCATTCCTGTTACTCAAACTCTAACATAAATGCAGTATTGTAGGTATATTTAGGTGTGACTAATAGCTTATACATTACTTGGAGGTGTTCTGGTCGAAATGAGCCAACGACAACTTTCGGGTGGTTGGTAATGCTCTTGGTTTGGACGTCGACGTTCTCATAGGCCCAACCTATCATGTCGTTATACGGCATGAGTCTTGATCGTGCAACTATCTTGTGTAGCTCGAACTGGGATAGATACCTAAGTTTATCTTTGTGAGTGTCTTCCACTTCATCGATGAAATCTTCTGGGCAATTTATAAGCTCATGTTCCAGAATCTTAAACACTTGTGTCCAAGATTTCACAGTGTCTATGGCTCGTGGTGTGGTATCTGACAGAACATCCACATTCGAATTCAAACCTTCACCAGCTACACCAGTCTTATTAATCATCTTCTGTGGTTCCATTATATCGAGAGAATAGAATGAGGTTACCTGTCATAGATGAAATGCGTGAGCTTCTCAATCTGATAAAACTTACTACTTGGCGAAACGTGGAAATGAATTAAAAATCTAAGTTTTTTTATTCATATCAGATGCATTGATTCGAGTATAGCTTTAGTGATGGAAAATTTATTATTTTAATGGGAAATCATTCATGGCAATCCACAACCAATGTTAAAAATCATTAATATTCGTCGGTTCATGTTCAAGAGTTTTGGATGAAACAGAGTTGAAATTTCCCAAATCGCGAATCTACGAAAGGTTAATTGCTAGATAATTTTTTTTAAAATATTAATTAATTGTGTTTAGAAGATCCGTTAACTTCAAGTGTTTTGAGATTTCGGACTTCAAGAAATTTAAATGTAGTTTGAGAAGAAATTCGTAAAACCCGAAACTGTGAAATGATTAATTATCTGATAATCGCTTTTAATTAATCATATTAATCTTTAAGTGCTTCGGAAATTCAGACTTCAAAGATTTTAGGATCTGATGAACGATAAACGTTCGAACCCTGAAGTGTGAAGCTGTTAATTATCTCTTAACCAAGATTAAATTAATTAATTAAAATTTAATACTTCGGCATTTTAGTGCTTCATGGATCTGCGAATTATCTCTTTGTGATATTTTTGAAGGGGCGTCTCCCGTAGTGATGTGTCTAAAATGATGTCATTATGGACGATGTGTCAAGAAATGGGAGGTGCCACGTCTCAACCCAGGGAAGACTCAAAAGATATATGTGTACTATGACTCGTGTCTTGTAAAGGTTTATGAGAAGTGATAACGAACACTTTCAGGTTTCAGGATTTTAATCGTGAAGACTTATCGAAATGACCAAAGCGCGAAGCTCCGAAGCGACCTTTAGCGATTTGTTTTTTTAATAATTAAGTGGCTCCCAAAATTCTAGAGAAATTAGGATCGTTCGATCAAATGGGGAAACTTCATCAATGATGGATATCATGCATGCCTTATTACCAATTAACCAGAAATGAATTTGATTTAAAATTCAAAAGTTAATTTCTGAGTTACCACTTTGGGAAGGATTATATTTTCATGAAGTGGAGAACGTAAAGCTCAAAGTTTAGGATTATATATGTTTCAACATAGGCTCCATATGGGGATCACGTCTCCCTCTGAGGTGTGAAAGTATAGTAGACCAAGTGCCTTTATTGGGTAAATTGAGTCATTATTGCATTTGTGGGCAATACCTATGGGGAAAAATCATATAGAGAAAAATTGAACCTCAATCGAATCTCTGAAAACCTTCAAAACACAATTAATTATTAATCTCAAGTTAGGTTATTAATAATTTCCTTTTCCTGAAACTGAGTTTGGATTTTCCCAAGATAACCAAAACAACTTTAACTAAAATATGAGACTTTGGTCGATTTTGTTCGCATCAAGGCTAAGTAATTTTAACAATTTATTTATGGAAATCCCTTGTTGGTTTAGAATGTAAATATTACCAAAAAGAGAACTAGATACTGGATTATGTTATATAAATGTATGACATCCAGAAAGAGAACCAGATACCAGAGTATGTTATATGTGTGTATGAAATCCTTACAAATATCATAGATATTGATTTACTGCCAGTGAGCCTGTTTAGTACCCCGGTGAAGTTCTCTACATTTCCCATTAAATTTCCTTTCACCAGTTCAATTAGCACTTTTGCATTTTATTGAGATGAGGGAAATAATTACATGAATTTCCTTTCATCGTCTCTTTTTAACAAAATGGGGGCAATCTAATTACGAATTTCCTTTCACCATTTGTCTTATATTTTTTATATTTTTGAAGTGGAGGCAATCAATTCGTATGTATCATACAAGGGATGATATCTTCTTAAAATTTTACAGTGAACGTCTATCAAGAATTTTTTATTGTACTCTGAACTATATCTCTTCCGATTTTCAATACATATTTTCCTATAGGGATGGTTTTATGGGAAATTTTTATTTTCTATGGATTGGCCTTGAGCAAATTAATCAGTTAAAATCTGTTAGAAGAGTTAAATTTATTAGGATTAGACTAGACATACTTTATTTTAGTTAAAATCAGAGGAACATAAATATTTTAGCCTAATCTTGTTTTGAGGGTATGTTTTTAAGTTTTTAGAGTTAAGGAAAAATCGTTTCTTTATATGAAGATTCAAAGATAGGTAGTTAAAATTAGAATAGAGTATTTAATCTCGAGGATATGACAAATGAAAACCAAACAAAGACTCAGAGGGTCTGGTGCAAAAGAATCTCATTTCCACACAAGTTCGTTTCTTGATTATCAAGCTTCTATTTTTTAAGTCCCTTTTTTATTCTTATTTCAATTTTGTTTTATTTTTATTTGATTTGGATAAGGCTTCGAAATTAATCTACAAATTTATACTATTCTAATCCTTGATCATGTGACTATATTTATATGAGTGGAATCTCCTTTATATTCGATAGTATTTCCTTAGAATGTTATCTTTCACAATAGGTATAGAAGTTCATGCCTCAAATTTCATTTATATTTTCAACCAAACCAAGTATTAATTCATCACATGTTTTGAGAGAACACAATTGTTTTGAAAAATGAATGTTGGATTCCGATACCTTCTCATTTCTCATCTGATAGTAAGCATTATGCATAGGAACAAAATGGGAAAAGTCAGAAAAATCCACATAATAGAATTGATATGTAGTACATATATTTTATATTTTGTTTTTCTGATATCGAATATGACTTGATTTATTTACAACGAAACAGTAAAATTTGTATAACCTACGAAAGAAAATGAAATTGAAAATTGAAAAAGGAAACCAAAATCGGTATATAAAAAGGTAATGTGAAACATGATTATTTCATAAATTGTTTTACATAACACCCATTGATAGGGGCGTCAAAAGTTTTTTCGTCGAGATTTTCCAGTAGGAAGGAATTTTTTCCCTCTACAACTGTAATCTTGAATGGTCCAAACTAGAGATGATTGAACTTGCCATGTTTTCCTGCATCTTCTTTTCTAGCATCGCATTTTAAAACTACATCACCAGAAAGAAACTCCCTGTCTTTATGGTTTTTTATCGAAGAGGGAATTCATATTATCTTGGTACTTTTGAAGTTTGTCATCTACTTTGGCCCTATTTTGTTGGACTTTGATTATTTGGTTTATCCTCCTAGTAACGTCATTTGGCTCCTCCTTTTCATATTTCCACAACTTCAACACAGGAAGAGCAAGATTCATAGGAAGGACAATGTCAATACCATAAACCATTTGGAAAGGGGACATACCTATTGATTTTTTGGTGCCGATTCGGTTCGCCCATAAGGCTACTTAAGGTGAATCTGCCAAGACTTCTTATTTTCTTTGAACACTTTTTTGATTATATTCATCATGCTCTTATTGGATGATTTGACCAACCCATTTCCCTTAGGATAATAGTTCATAGAAATTCCTAGTACAATGTTATATTTTTGACAAAAATTTACCATTGCCATAGATTTGAAATCTTAGGCGTTGTCCGTGACTATTTTTCGAGGGAATCCAAATCTTGATAGGATGTTCTCTTCCAAGAATTTTATAATGACCGAGTCCATAGCATTCCGAGTTGGAATGGATTTGACCCATTTCATGAAATAATCGGTAGCAATTAAAATCCATTTATGTTGGGTGCTTGAATGTGGGTGGATTTCTCTGATGAAGTCCAGACCCCATTATTCAAAAGGAGCCTCTGCTTTGACTGGGATTAAAGATAGTTCTAGGATATTTTGCTTACCAAAGAATAGTTGGAAAGGGTTGAAATATCTGACCTTGGCTTTCACATTAGTAAATCAATTTGACCAATAATATCTAGCTCTTAAAATCTTGTTGGTCGTTTCCCTCCAGGCATGATGTCCTCCACACACTCCTTCATGAAATTCATTTATGGAATTCTCTGTTTTAGGCTCAGTTAAACAACATAACAAGAAACCTAGAGTATATTTCCAGTACATTTGGCCTTCAATGATACAATATTTAACTACCTGTAGATTCAACGTTCTCACTTTGGATGGATTCATGTCACTTGGGCACTAAAGGGTAAGAAGGCATGAAACAATATCTCAATACCAATCAGAGGAAGAAAATTTATATTTGATCTGGACTATATGGGTTTGGTCATCAAGTTCCTCTATATCTGGGATATATCCATGTGATTCCAGGTGGTTTCTCCTGAGTGCCCTAAAATTTGATTCTGCTAACAATTTCGCTAGGCTTTGACCTTTTACTAGTTTGGTCGGTTTTACTTCTAGATCGAACTCTTGAATTTTAGCTAGCCACCAACCTCTCTTACCATCACTGTCTGGTTGTACCAAGATATCCTTAATGTCACTTGTTGGCACATAAGTGATTATTTTGCAATGTAGTACATATGTCCTGAAATCGTTTAGAGCTTTCACCATTGTGTAAACTTGTTTTTCCACTATATCATATTTTAATTTGGCCTCCCTGATAATTTTACTGAAAAAGGCTATCGACTGCATGAAACCTGCTTCGTTCTTTTGCAGGAGTACCACTGCAATAGTATGTTCAGACAAAAAATAGAATATGAGGAATTCCTTAGTATAGTCTGGACTAGCTAACACCGGTGTTTCGCTTATAACTTTCTTAACTTGCTTGAATGAGTCTTTAGCTTTGGAGGTCCATTTCATTTCATTGTATTTCTTCAACATATATGTAATTAGTTTGACAATTTCAATGAAGTTAGGTATAAATCTTCTCAAAAAAATTATCTTCCCTAAAAATGAATGGATTTCTTTCTTATTTCTAGGAATGTCTATCGTGCCAGTAACCTCGATTTGCTTAGGTTCGACTTGATTCCATTATTTGAAACTATATGACCTAGAAGTTTTCCTTCTTGCATAGCAAAATGTGACTTCTTAGGGTTAACAGACAAACCAAATTTTCTTCATTTTTGGAAGGTTTGTTTGAGATGAACCAGATGTTCTGCATCAGAATTGGAGAAGACCGTTAGATCATCTAAGTAAATAACAAAAACATTGTCTCTCTCACTGATGAAATATATGACCATCTCTCTTTGGAAAGTAGCCCTTGTGTTAATCAAACCAAATGGAATTTTATCATACATGAAAGTTCCCCACAGAGTGGTAAATGCAGTCTTTTCTTTGTCGTCTTTGTGGACAAAAATTTGGTTGTATCCGAAAAAACCATCGATCATAGACATTATGTTAGATCCAACTAATTTTTCTAGGACATGATCCATTTTTGGAAGTGGGTAGCTGTCTTTGCAGGATGACCGGTTTAAATTTATGAAATCTACACAAAGCCTTATTTCTCCACTTTTCTTCCTGAAGGGTACCAAATTTGCTATCCATTAAGAATACTTGAGTGGAATGATAGTATTTGCATCGAGAATATTCTTGAATTCCTTTTCTATCACTAGAAATAGGATAGGATTTATTTGTTTCATCTTCTTCCTAAAAGGTTTGATACCATGCCTCAAAGGAATCTTATGTTCAATTACAAAGGTATTGCAAGTTTTTAGATCATCATAGGACCATGCAAATACATCTTTATATTGTTTAAGAAAATTGGTGTACTTATTTTTCATTTTGGCTGGAAGGTATTTAGATACCTTGACCAATTTAGGATCCTCTTCAGTTCCTATATTATAGTCTTCAACCTCTTTGGGATGAGGTCGTAAGGTAGATTTTAAGGGTATGTCATCTTGGTCAAATAATCTCTCTAAGAGTATCATACGTCTAGGGATGTGATTGGTCTTAAGCATAATAATTCAGTGATTTGTGATCTTATCCTAGAACTTTTCAATATTTTCACCTTCCTTCATTACCCAGATAGGATCGTTCTGATTTTCCTAATCTATGTGAGTCTCAGAGAACTCATCGACCATTTCAAGGAACTGTTTATTTTGTTCATCATCCTCAAAGACTTTCTAGTCTTTAACATTATTTTGGATTGAAGGTCTCTGTCTCATTTCGATATGATATTTTAGTTTTAGGATAGTAGGTGGTACAAAGGTCATCGCAACTTTTGCTAAAGAATCTTCCTACTGATTTTCGATTCGGGGGATGTAATGAATGTTAAAAGATGAGAAGAAATTTCGTATTGAATACTAGTCACAATTTCTGTATGACCTTAGCCTTGGATGTTTCACTTGATATTGTTTCTTTATTTGTTTCAAAATAAGCTCTGCATCACCATAAACTACTAGATGTTCAATTTTTAACTTTATGGTAGCCTCTGATCCTAAGACTAGAGCTTCATACTCACAGACATTATTTTTATAATCAATATACCACTGTAATCTATATGAAAGGGGGATAACATACTCATATCCTAGCGCTACAAATAAAACTCCATCCCCTTCCCCTTTATAGGATTAAGCGCCATCAAAAAACATTTTCAATACTCCTCTACTATTTACGCTTTTCTTTGTTTTTTCTACTTTTTTATTTTCTTCTTCTATACATTCTTCTAAATAATCATCTATTGATAATATACAATTTCCTAAATCTTGATTGACAACATAGACTGGGTAATTGTTTGGGGTTTGGGGGTCACTTACAATATACTCCAGTCTAGTCTCTTTGTACAATCGAGTAAAATGTCCACTGAAAATTGGGATCATAGCGTAAGTCATGTCTAGCTGAAGTGATCCTCCTGATTTTGTTCCCCAAGACCTGGATAGAAGCATGTCGTACTTTTCAGGGACGTCAGCAATGACTACATTCATAAGGATACTTTTTATAGGGATTTGTGCAAGATTTACTACCAAATATTTGATCATTCTAAGACACTTAACTTTTCTGGAATCAAACGAATATAAGTATTGATAAAGTCTAGTGATTTCGAGGCCCAATTTTTCCATTATAATTTTAGGCATTAAATTATGAGAGGCCCCATTATCTAACATGAAATTGTGGAGTAAGTGGTCTTGCACAGTTAATGTAATATAAAATGGAGCAACATAATCCTTAGTATTTTTTATGTGCAGACCAAACATGATCGTAGGTCTTTCATCTTGTATATTGATAACTTCTGCGTGACATTCAACATCAAAAATATTTATCATTTTAAAAATCTGTTCTTTATAAATCGGATTTTTGGCAAGCTCAACTAGGGGCATGGGGATTTTAATTTTATTTAGTTTGTTCCCTAAAATGAAACCTCCAGTTGTTTTTCTGATTTATGTGGTTGGAGCTTGTACTTCTATATTCTCTATTTTCTTAGTTTGTGTTGCTCTTGTTTCAACTTTTTTTGTTCGGGCAACTTGTGTTTCAACTAGCAGTTTAATAACAACTGCCTCATTTGCTTTATTTCTCAATAAAATATTTTTCGGTGGAACACTTGTAGGATTGTTTCTTTGGGCCTTAAATTGTACTTATGTTGGAGTTCAACCATTATTGAGTCTGTGAGTGCTTGATATGCAGAATCTCCCAAACTATTTATACTTTCCTCATTATTAAATAGGGGTTCTAGGTCTAGAGACTTTTCATAATCCTGTCTAGTTAAATGAGGCTCTCGGTCTTCATCACTAAGGTTGTTTAGATCTTCTTCTAACTCATATTTTTCCATGTCATCCCTCTTCATAAAGTTTTAATTTTTAAAAGGGGCTTGGATTTTTTGATCTTCATTTTTCATTTGTCTCTGTTGTATTTGAGGGTTAGGGTTTCACTTAAACTGATTTCTGATGAAGGAATCAGGATTGGCTTGGTCTAATTCCATCCTGGATATCTTCTTTGATCAGTCTTTAATTATTTTATCCATCTCATACATTTTTTGTTCCACGAACTTCCCAGATCCAGATGGTCCTGGCTATTGTTTAAAATTCCTAGGTTTTCTAGTTACCATCTTAACTTTGGTTTTTAATTTACCATATGCCATCATATTTGATTCAATTTCTATGGCATCATTTTGCATTCTTGCTAGAGTGGTAGATCTTAGTTCTCTTAAGAGGAGGGAAAAGTTGGGTTCAAAGGCTCCTGCAAAAGTTACCTTTGCCACAGGTTGAGAGGGTTTAACTTCGGCTCAGATATTATTGTACATTTTGTTGAACCTATGAGTAAATTCAAGAACCGACTCATAATTCCTTTTTCTTAAATCCCTAAATTCAGTCAAATAATAAAGATGGTCTTTCTTTTCTTCCCACTGTCTTAAAAACGTGTTTTCTAGATCATCGTATGATTGTAGGGATCCTATCGAGAGTCCTCGAAACCAGGTTCTTAATTGTCCTTTGAAGGTTTGTATTAAAATCCTCAAGTAAGCATCTTCATGCTCAATGTCAAGGATATCAGCAAACTGACCGAAAAAGGCTATGTTCTCGGTTGCGGTTAAATATCCTTCTCCCAGAAATTTCGGTAAGTTCTTCATATAATTTTTGGGTAAATAATGAAGGATGACAGGGAGGACCAAGGGAAGCATATTTGGAATCTACCTTAGAAAATATTCTATGGGATGGATGTAAAGAACCTCCTTGTTATGACAACAACTCTGTAACAGGTGCAATTTTTTTTTTGTGTTTAAGGTGTGTGTGCGCGTGTAAAAAGGAACAGACACACTTGACTCTACGTCGCCGCTCAACAATCAACAAGACACAACCACGATGATCACAACAAGAAGACAAGACACACAACAAGTAGATGCCAACAAATAAACGACCAAAGACATAAGGCGCACAACAAGTAATGGCAACCATTAAATGACATACTAGGTTAGGTACCGTATGAACACAGATGAAAGAATCCATGGTAGTAGATTTTACTATTTCTGCGCAGGAAAGCAGGGCGTTTAATCTTAGTTCCCTGCTCCAGAGAGAGAGAAGATCAGATAGGCTCCTGGCCGACTGCTCAGGCAGAAACTAGTAATCTCCGTCAGGTGTGTCGCAAGAGTGGAAACCCTTCCTTTAAAGGGCCCGAGACTCTTGATACGGCACTGGATTCTTTACACAGAATAATCACACACACAGACTTACATACAAAGGCTACATGGAGGTGTCTACATCCCGCCCGACAAAACCGACCAAGCAATAAAATGATTACGACCTCGCACAACACAAAGTATATGAACAACCCATCCTCTAAGAAGGCACACGTAAGAAGGACTCCGACATGACCACCCATGATTAAGATTTAATGACATAATCACCGACCAACTACTTCAATTAAAATTCATTAATCAATGAGTTATCCTACCTTAAATAATGTAAATTTTAGTTATGGCAATTCCTCAATTACCAAATCTTCATGACTTCAAGTGCTTATTTTAGGACCTTGTATTTATCGGCTATAGATGATAATTAGTTCCATCATCCCTGCCATAAAAATATCAACTATTTTTCACTTACATTGCAAGGACTAATACCATTACCATCACATTACATCTGATAATTTATTTATATCAACTACGATAACCTTACCATAATTGATAACAACATTAACCTTAACCATTCCATAACCCTTAGGATTTATATTAATGGATTCATTACCTAATCATTGCCATTAATCCATACATAATCATTACCATAATCATGACATAATCATTACCATAATCATTACAAAACCTTTATGTAATCATTACCATTAATCATTTTACAATCCATTGTATTTTTTCAACAATTACTTTAACATTTCCACCTTATAACAACCATGATTATTTAACAGTCATTACTATTAAATCCATATTACCTTCACTATTATCACTTTAACAATTTTTTTACATAATACATCAACATCACTTTCACCATTAATTGCCTTACAGTACCATAATTATTAACAAATTATTACCATTAAATAATAAAAACAAGGCAGCTGTAATAAAACCACTTACTTTCAATAGAATAAATCAATGTCTATATTTCATGAAAGGAAAAGCAGAACTATTCCAAACATTAACATAAACTAGACAGTTGTAATAAGTTATGTATGTTGGAAGACAACTGTAATAAAAGCAGAACTAATCCAATAAAAACAACATAAACTAGCTAGCCTTATTATTGTTTTTTTTTGGGGGGGGCACTGCCTATCAGTCTTAAGAATAAAAGAAAAATATATATAAATAAATCCAGTGCTAAAGTTTAACACTCCTCATCCAACGCTAACAATCCGCGTTATTTTTATCTTACAAGTGTTGTCATTGTAGCATCTAAATCAACTTGCCTTAATTTAGTGGCCTTTAATGACCTCTAAAAATTTAAATTCTATAACATTAAAATGCATCATCTATTCTGGAAAATAAGGAAACCTAAGCTAGGGTAGATCAGGTGCATTGGGATACCCTGCATAACAAGATTGTAAAGTTTTCTTTCTTTATTTATTTTTTTAAACTTGATCTTTTGTGAGGGATAAGTAAAAGTCATTACTAACTAATGGAAATGATGAATTTGGGCGTGGCTTAACTAACCAGAGAAACCCAAAAACCGGTGGTGTTGGTAGCTCATGAGTTGCACACCATGTGCTCGTTGACTTGAGTGATAACAAAAAAAAAATGCAGGCTAAGTCAGTGCCAGCAGGGTAAGTGATGTCAGGCAAAGAAGAGCTGGCAAAAGAAGGACGCAGGCGAGGAACCACCAATCTGAGCGAATGCGGGAAACATTCATCCAAAGGTGAAATTAATTCTGGCAATGTAGGTTGACGCACCTGTATGGAAAAGTTAACCAAACATGAAGGGTGCTACCTTAATCCACGGCCTGGGAAATCGTAGGCGGATAAGCAGAGATTATTCCTGAGGGAAGAGGGGGGCGCATTGTGAGTACAATAGCATCGAGCTGCTTCCAAACTACCTGAAGCAATATTAATGCTCAACGAATACGCCCGGGGTTGTGTAGTAACTTTACGGGCAGATAAAACAGAAGGGAAAAATAAGAATGCAGGGATTGAATAGCACTCGTTGGGCGGTTTGAACCAAGGGATAGCACCAGACGGAAAGAAAGATCTAGGCCATTTAATCAAAATAAAAAGAAATACACCGGTGGCCCTATCCCCAATCTGGGCATCTCATGAGAAGAGAGAACATAGGGGTTCTTATTTAATTATAAAATGCATCCACCAACATCCAGTAATATAA
>ML786083.1:226662-267719 GCA_009831015.1 Picea engelmannii | reverse complement strand
TTTTTTTTTTTTTTTTTTTTTAAACCAAAAAGGTAAATGCGCTAATTTATCTTTTCATTTTATTTTTAATTTCATAACTTTTTATACTTCCACAAGTTAAGTAATTAAATCCTTCTTTTCAAATTTACAACCACGGATTTGAATTAATTTCGTAGTCTCTTTATTTTACCCTACACACTTTATGAAGACTCAAATCATAGCTTAAGTGGGTTTTTTTTTGTTTAATTTTATTATTATTATTTTTTTATTCTTAGGGCCCCCCCTTTTTTTTTCAAGGTTAGACTAAATTTTTTTACCCTAGAAGAGTTTTTGACTTAGGACTCATATTCTGAACTGGCGACACTTGGTTAGGGGAGTTGTTTAAGGATTTCTTAAGGTGTTAATGTCTTAGGGCTGTCTAGGTTTAATTATTCCTCATCATCAGTGCGGCGTGCCCTTCAGGACGCACTACGTGCTCCAAGGGTGCCACTTGCCTCGTTCGTTTCTTTTGCGCAACGTGCCCTTCAGGATGCACCACATGCTCCAAGGGTGCCACTCACTTCTTGTGTTTCTTTTACGCAACGTGCCCTTCAGGATGCACCACATTCTCCAAGGGTGCCACTCGCCAACTTGATTGATTGGTAGACATCTATAACCCCTGGAGTCAACACTCTGCCAGGTGAACTTGTGGGAGACTAAGGGATCTAAGGAATAAGGCCCCCGCCTTATTGCACGCCCCTTAGAATCATCGTGAAAGACTGTCACAGTCTACCCTCATGACATCGTGGATCCTCGCGAACTAGGTAATTGTTAACCTATAGTTCGAGCCACGACGTGAGTGCTAGTAGGTTGTGGCAGGGCTGCTGTCCACGCCTCTCCCTCAACCTCTCTGGAAATCGTGTGTGGCCCCTTTACTCCATATGTGATTCTGGTCAGCAAGCTATCGTCAGCCTGCATCATCAACAATCATGTCAGAAATGTCAACATCATATCATCAAATCAAATGAAATATCACAGTAAATAAATCAACCCAATAGCACACTCCCTGAATCAATCCAGAGTCCAAGGGGGTTCCACCGATGCCTCTACATCCTCAAGGTCCAAAAACCCTGCACACTCAATCAAACTGAGTCAAAATCACCTGTCTCCGTCATGCAGTAAAACATCATGTCATCTATCATAACGCATCATAATCAAGGATAAATGTTTTAACATCATAAAAGTCCAGATCACTTGCGAGCAAGTGTCCTCAAAGAATAAGTTTTCTCAGTGCGCTAGAGAAGGATGTTACAATGGAGGTTGTCCTTGACCTTGTCCACCTGCTCCTCTTCCAGTGACACCACCTCCTCTAGAATCAACCCTTGAAATTCTAGGGGACATACTTTGGAAAAAAAGAGGGTTTTCAAAAACTTCGAGGGACCGAAGTGGTGACCTTTCAACTTCTTCGGGATGTGGCAAAGGAAATTCCAGAAAAAGGTCGTTAGGAGATGAAAATTCTAGAAGAGGAGGAAAAGGGAAGTTCGGACTAGTTTCCTTAGAATTACAAGATGTATAAATAGGAGAAGTGATAGGGGATGAATCAGGGTATAAAATATATTCTTCAGGGTATCAGAAAAATGAAACCTTTACCTCGAGCAAGGATGAGGTCGACAGAGTATTAACGTGAGCAGGTGTAGAGGAGGATATTTTGTTCTGACTGTTAGGAGTATCAGTCGAGTCAATCTCAATCTTTATTTTGGGTACAATTACCTCTGAGTTCTCAAACCTAGCCTCAGGTTTACTAGTTGAAGCCTCCACAGGGGTTGCTTGTTTAAAATTATCTTCATGGGTTAGTTATTCAACCAGAACCTTAGAATTTGCATGTGCAAATTTGGGTTGGTATATTTTACCTTCTGATGCAGTATTCAATTTGAGGTATCCTCTTTGTTTCAACAACCTTTCAGTATCTCATATAGGTGTGGTATGCTTATCGTCTGGATTATTTTTGGTATTATTTCAACTGAATGCTAGTTTATCTGTGGTTGAGTCACCAAGTGAAAGATAAAAATACGCCTTACTTGTATATTCAATCTTTGTTCACTATCAAAGATAGAATCTTACCTTGTCATTTTCCCAGGGAAATATAACTTTATTTCTCCGTCCTCGACAACGGTGCCAAAAATATGTTGTTCCTGAGATTAAACTTAAGGCTCAATGAGTAATGTCATGCATCAGGAAAGTTTAAAGAGAGTGTTTTTTATACCTTAGTTATATGAGAAAAATTCCGTAAATGAAATTAATAGTATGGTAGCACAAAGGTCGTATTTCGTGTCTGAGTCAAAATTATAATATTGAATGGTGTGAGAGAAAAATATAAAATTGTTTAAAAAATCAAGGCATCAACTGTTGAAGAGTCTCACCTTTTTGCAGTGGAAGAAAATAGGTAGCTCGACCTTGAATAAAGTACAAATTACAGTAATACACACAACTTGCAGGTCTTGATTTACTCACAGTAAATGCAAAGGAAAAACTGCTTACTTAACAAATTAAGGATGTAATACGATTACAATAGTTGTTGTACTAAATTGAAATCAAACAAATAAACACATAACCCAAACTGAACAAAATTTGTAATCTTTGTCTGCACTTGTATTAATAATCAATAAGGAGATTTTTCTCTATTACACTTGGCAAGAAGCATCCTTGAATATATTATCAATCTATATATTTATACAAAACTGTCACAAATCAAAACAGTTGGACTTCCAATAATTAAAATAAGAAAATATTTTAAATAAGAAGACATTGCATAGAGAATGATGAGCTTCATTGGAAATCTCTTCTATCTCTTCATCTACTGCCATAAAGACTTTCTCTCCTCATTCGTTTGAGCAGGAAACATCTGTTGTATGATCTTCTTGATACTTGACACAACATCCTGATCATTATATCTTTTTTGCCATCTATCTCCTCAACTATTTTCAGTAATGCAATGATATTTCTTTATCTACTCACCAATGTGATTGATTTTCCATGTTCTATGCATTGGTTTCATCTATCTAAAAATTACATCACTATATTTCATGGATCAATGGTTTCATTTACCTCGAAAATGTATAATTTATTTTTCGCTTGAGGTAGTGTTTCTTGGATTATTTTTACTTCTTGAGTCAAGGTCTGGAAATGTGAAGTTGGGTTCACTAGCCATTGGTTTATTTTGAGAAGGTCAATTTGACTCATTCCCTAAATTGTTGTCATAGTTTTCTCTCTACTCTCTTTTCAATTATGCTGGTTCATTTCGATATTGATTTCCCCCAAATCCTCCACAATATGGTTTCTCTCAAAATCAATTAGTCTCTTATCCATTGATGCCTAGAAAGTTCCCTTTACCTCCATGGCTAACCTCTTTCTCTCTGTCAAATTTGTTTCCCACACCTTCAGGGCCATATCACCTCTTTTTTTTTTGAAGATGAAAGTTGAGGAAAATTGGGGTTATTATCCTTTTGTACCAATGCAATGACTTCTTAAAACTTAGGTCAGGCTAAGCGAGCTTCCCTTTCCTTAATATGTATATCTTTCAGAGCGAGGTCTACTGCCTGGTAGCATTTTTATATGGCATCAACCTTCATGAAAAGATCTTGTTGGGCCATTTATAGTTTTTCATTTACCTCTAGTGCTTGAGTCTGAAAAGATGATATTTCTATTGATGTACCTTTAGTCAAGTCTAACTTGGCTTGCAATTTATTTATTAACTCCTCTTACTGAGTGACTAACCCTTTGTTGGCCTGTGAATTCTGATTGAGCTCCTCAAGGTTATCCTGCAGTTGTTGAATTTTATTCCTTTCAGAAGTTCTGATCTACTCAAATTATTGGTTCATCTTATTCTTCACAACCTGTTCCATGATCATTATTTGATATTGCAACTTCCCTACCAATAGGTTTTTCCATTTTAGTTGCTCTTCCAAATTTTCTACAGACCACTGATTTGCAGTGGCAAAGGAACCTAATGAACCTGCCACTTCCTTTGGGAATTCTGAATCATCGTGATCATTTCCATGGTATAACATATTTTTACTTTTGGTTATTACCCCATCCTTCTAATGTGTTTCTCGTTTGAAAATGGCTCTGTATTTATCATTGAAGAAGAATTCTGAAGGATGCATCTCTTCGAGCAAGATTGGGGTAAGATCACTTGCGTAAATGACTTCAGAACTAGGATTCCCAAAACTAGACTGCAAAGGGGCCAATGAAGTAATAGCAATACAGATATCCATAGATGATTGTTTCTCTGTAGTATTTGCAACAGATGTGGTTGGTGTCGAAGGAGATGTATCCTTCCCTTGATTTAGGAAGGCTTCGAACTAAGCCGTTTCGTGAGGGCCTAGTGGACTTGAAAATGAAGCTTTCAATTCCTAAGTCAAAACTTCAGAACCCTTTGGGGTTTCCTCAGTATCATGTTTACCAGAGTTCCTTGATTCCAAACCTGGAGGTACATATTCCTGTGTAGGCGAAGTGACTATTGATTCCCCCTGTAGTACTTTCGGTAATTTGTTCCGTCTGTGTCTTTGAAAACTGAGGAAAATGGCTTGTTGATCTAGGGACAAGGTTTGGAATCTGTTCATTACTTCCTGATAAGATCTGAATCCCCTAAATATCTCATCATGTGGGGATTTTTCATGTACATATCTCTTCAGTTTGTATTGAGCCACATGGTTTTCCATGATTTTGTGTGGGTCGTACCTTTTAAATTTGATGTCAACCAACTTGGAATGCTGCAAAGATGTAGCCTCCACTTTGGAGTGACCAAAGTATAATAGTGAAAACATAATAACCTAGAGAGGGAAGGTCGACCATACCTTTTTCTGGAATTCTTTTAGCTCCTTGGGGATGCCCCCTATCACTGTTGGATAAGCTACTTCTTGGCATACTAGCTTGTCTAGTAAAAATATCGAGAGAGCATGGGGAGGGACTGAGCATCTGAAGTCCCTCATGTAAGAAAAGTTTTCTTCAATGAACCAATCTGCTATTTTTCCCAAATTTCCCATGATTCTGTTTGAAATTCGTGGGGGTGGGAAACCAAATAAATCTATATGGATAGGGAACACTACATTGTGACATATTTCGTAAAAGAAATATTTGGCCTTGTCCTCCCATAGTTTGGAGTGGTAGAAGTGAATAGGTTCTGCATTGGTTGGGGTCCAGCTCCAATTCATTAGTGGGAAAGGGGTTATGAAGAAGATAGCACCCATGATATACACAAACATATAGAAAGGGGCGAGATGCCCCTTTGATTTAGCCAATTTATATTCGATGATTTATTTGGCCAGATTATTCGACAACATCTTTGCCCAGTTAAAAGAATAGTCCTCGACCACCTCATGCATGATCGACATCCATTCCACCGAGAAATGAGGAGGACTATTCTTCCCGAATAGTCTACAAAGAATCATAGCTACATAAATCATGTGAGTATCTAACGATGCTATGGCATACATGCCATGAGTGTCGGCCCTGAACCTCTCTGGTTTCCCCCACTAGGACTTGATTATATCGGGATAACATTTCTCATATTTTATGCATTCCTGTTGCTTGAACTCTAACATAAATGAAGTATTGTAAGTATATTTAGGCTCGATATATAGCTTATACATTACTTGGAGTTTTTCTAGTCAGAATGAGCCAACAAAAACTTTCTGGTGGTTGGTAATGCTCCCAGTTTGGATGTTGACGTTCTCCAAGGCCCATCCTATCATGTCATTATACGCCATGAGTCTTAGCCATGAAACAATCTTATGTATCTTGGACTGGGCTATATACCTAATTTTATCTCCGTTAGTGTCGTCCACTTCATCATCGGAATGTTCTGGGCAATTTATAAGCTCATGTTCCAGAATCTCAAAAAACTATGTCCAAGATTTCACAGTGTCTATGGATCGCAGTGTGGTATCTGACAGAACATCCTTATTTGGATTTGAACCTTCACCAGCTACATTAGTATTCTTAATAATCTTCAATGGTGCCATGATATCGAGAGAATAGAACGAGGCTATCTATCGTAGAGGAAATGTGTGAGGTTCTCAATCTGATAAAACTTACTACTTGAAGAAATGTGAAAATGAATTCAAAATCTAATAATTTAATGGGAAATCATAGTCGACGATCCACAATCTATGATAAAAATATTACCGTTTATTTTTTATAAATGCCATTAATAATCGGCGGTTCGTGTTCAGGAGTTTTGGATGAAACAGAGATGAAATTTCCCAAATCGCGAATACCTGAAAGGTTAATTGCTAGGTAATCTCTTTTAAAATATTAATTAATCATGTTTAGAATATGTGTTAACTTCAAGTGTTTCGAGAGTTTGAAATTCGAGAACTTTAAATGTAGCTCGAGAAGAAATCCCTGAAACCTGAAACTGCGAAATGATGAATTATCCAATAATCTCTTTTAATTAATCATATTAATCTTTAAGTGCTTCAGAAATTTAGACTTTAGATATTTTAGGATCTGATGAAGGGTAAACATTCAAACCCCGAAGTGGGAATTCATTAATTATCTCTTGACTAATCTTAACTTAATTAATTAAAATTTAATACTTTGTCATTTTAGTTCTTCGTGGATCTGTGAATTAGCTCTTTGTTATATTTTCGAAGGGTCGTATCTCATAGTGATGTGTCGAACATGACATCATTATGGATGATGTGTCGAGAACCGAGAGGTGCCACATTTCAACCCAGGGAAGAATCAAATTATACATGTGTACTATGGCTCGTTTCCTTTAAAGGTTTATGAAAAGTGATAACAGACACTTTTGGGTTTCAGGACTTTAATCCTGAAAAGTTTTCCAAACACCCAAAGCACGAAGCTCCGAAGCGAACTTTAGTGACTTATTTTTTTAATAATTAGGCAGCTCCCAAAATTCTTGAGAAATTGTGATCATTCGATCAAATGAGGAAACTTCATTAATGATAGATATCATGCACACCTTATTACCAATTAACCAAAAATGAATTTGATTAAAAATTCAAAAGTTAATTTCTGAGTTACCACTTTGGGAAGGATTATATTTTCATGAAGTGGATAATGTAAAGCTCAAATTTTAGAATTATATATGTTCCAACAGCTACAACTTAGAGAGAACCTACCCACTATCACCTTAGGTAGGTGTTCCCATCACTTTAAAGGTGCAGTGGTCACCTCAAGGGTGGAATCACGATGACCCTAGGGGGAATTGAGATGGAAGATGTGATGTATGCGTTAATTCCCCTATAGGTAAATTTTCTATGTGTGGATAATGGCTTAAGTAAGGTCTTGATGGTATCCAAGAGTTTCCAAGAAGTAGTAGACCTTGTAAACGTCGATTGTACCTTCCTAAGACGCATGAAAGACAGTGATACAAGAACAAATATATGGTGGACAATAAACTTAATCTTGTTGTCCCTATTTTCAGCAGTTAGTAACAATATATATCAATAATGATGTCACACCTTACAAACCCTAAAAGTAAGATGATGTCACACCTTTAGGGGACGTTTTGACACTTTTCCAAGTTGTTAGAGAAGAAGAAAGAGGTTGTTGGGGATCCTTGAGCCTCTTGTGAAATAACTCCATCACAACCAAACTCCCTCAAGCATGACATCAAGCCTAAAAAAGTGACGTTTTGCCTCTCCTAGGCAAGTCGTTTGGGTAATAGGGGCTGAGTAATATCCTCCATTATGCCATGTAAACCTCCAAAGTCATGTCTCTATGATCTAGTGTGTGGGCCTACAACATCCAACCTGTGCTATTTTTTCCCCATGGAATCCCAAGCTAGGCTTGTTCTCCCAAAACTAGCCATCAAGCAAGGTCCTACAAAAGAAAAGGGTACACCCTACAAATATCTCAAGAGAAATATATCATGACAAGTGTAAAACACATGTAATAAACAAGGAACCTAATCATGTGCATCAAAACTAACTCATCAAATTAAACAAATACTCAAAATCCCTATACAATTGACAAAGTTTAAGTCTGGGAGGGGTGTCATAAAAGTCCTATTGGGTAGACCAAAACTCCCAAGCAGGGGATGCTCCCAAGGATGGAATTTCAATGTTATGTAATGGATGATGGGGTGGAAATGGATTTAGACTTCATAGGTCAATTAGTTTCATGACATACAATGGATCATATTAGCTCATGTATCGGTGCCTTTGTAGAGGGTGTGTGGAACCTTCGTTTGCGATGCACTTTTTTCAGTCACATCTTCTTGCCATTCTTTCTTTCTTCTTAGCTCTTACTTTCTCATTTTATTTATTTCATGTTATAATGAAAAAGTTGAAGGAAATTGTCTTGGCTTGATGTTCAGATAACAACATTTTCATTCACAAATACCTCGCAGAAATGAGAAGGCTGGATCGTGATGAGAACCTCTTTCTCTTAGTTTTGTAACTAAGAACCACTACTCTAGCTTGGTGACTATATGATGGTAATTTCGTACCGCTAAATACCCATGATTGTTATAGGTTGGCTCGTGGTGAGACCTCCCATCCTCCAACAAACTCCTTAAGCATTCACTATCATTTATTTTTGTAGGTCCCCAATTTATTATAGAGAATCATTTCATTGCTTTCTTGGGGATCCCTAGGAGAAGCATCTAGAAGGTCTATATTTAGGATTTTATATTTTTATCCAACAACAATCCCTTTGGGCCTTCAACCCATTCTTCCCATGAAATGAGGTACATTCCCTTCTTGGGTCACTAAATTCAAAGGTCCTAGAAGAATAAAATATCATGGGAGTGTAATGATAAGAAGGTGGTAAGTATGGTCGAGAATCGCACAATAACCCCTTAAGGGACTACTAGTCTCAAACCTTCCCCAAAGGTTGGCCACTTACTAGGAAATATATGACACTCACCAAGGTGAAACAAGGTCAAAAGCATAATGTCAAAGAAGGCATTCTATAATGAAAATAAACTTAAATACAACATGTTTAAATGCCCTAAATATTAGGGTGATTACATGCAACAATACTTGACTTGTATCGCATGGAGGAAGACCCATCTTCATTCCAGGAGCTATCTAGTGTGAAGGATGTGCTAGAAATGGATTATAATGTGGTGATAGAGAGGGATTTTGTATGTGCAAGTGAACATTGTTGGTCATGTTGTCTCTTGACACTCCATATATGCAATGTGAGGGCCTTGAGACATCATCTCCTTCGTTATCCCACAAAATGGGGATAATAGGTCCCTTATTCATACACAATTGGAATCTTGATGTATGCTATGGTTTGCAAAAGACAATATATTGCACATCCAGTTGGAGTTGTGAGAAGGTATATGAACAATCCAAGTAAAGAATATTGGGAGGTATTAAAGTGGACTCTATGGTATTTGAGAGGTACTGCTACTCATGCATTATCTTTTAGAGGTTCAGAAACTATTCTATAGGGATATGTTCATTCAGATATGGAAAGTGATAAAGATAGCAAGAGGATCACCACATGGTATGTTTTTACTATAGGTGGAACAACAATAAGTTGGATTTCAAAACTATTAAAGGTTGTTTCACTTTCAACAACAGAAGAAGATTATGTTGCTTCTATAAAGGATAGTAAAGAAATGATTTGGTTACAGAGGTTTATGGAGGAATTGGGAAAGAAGCATGAGAATATAAGGTTATGTTGTGACAACAAGAGTGTCATTCATATTGCAAATAACTCATCCTTCCATTCTAATACTAAGCATATACATCTCATGTACCATTTCATATAATTCGTCTTGGAAGATGGACATTTGAAGTTGGAAAATATACATACTAGCCAGAACCCTACATAAATGTTAACAAAGTTAGTAACCAAAGATAAATTGAGTTCCTTCTTAGTTTCATTTTACCTTCAAGAACAAAAGTGAATATGAGAAATGTTTCAGGTCTAAGGTGGATCATAGTCCAACAGTTACAGGAGTAGTGGATTTTTTGTGATCAACCTCTAAGTGGGATATTGTTGGTTGTGGAGCCTAATTATTTTCCTGATTTATATGCAAGTATGCTTAGCCCCCTTCTGTCTAGGGTTCAAGGGAGGATCCCCCCAAGGATTTTTTTTGGGAAAATTTCCTTGTAAAATATTGTAATTTTGTTGGAAATCTAGACCATTCATTATAATGTCGTAGATATGACAATAGAAGTTATGTTAGGGTTTTCACCCAAAAAGGTAACCTTTTTTTTATGAGGGAATTATATTGAGGCTGTGTGTGATATAGAATATTGTATTATGAGAGAGGAGACTATGAGAGAAAGGAGAGGAAGTTACATTGGGTGTGTTGTAGGTTTTATCCCTTCATTTTGATGGATAATAAAAAGGAAAGACTTTGTAACTTCCCGAGGCGTTACGAAAAAAAATGAAGTACGAAGGTAAAATATTTTTTTTGTGTGTGTGTTAGGAAAAATAATCATCACAACATAGTTGTTAGCAATGCTTAATCAACACGAAATCATAGTTAAAGCATTACAAGTGACACCTCATAGAAATAAATAAAGACACAATCCCAACACACTAACATAAATAGCAACGACACATGCTTGACGCATAAACAAAGATAATAGTGACCCTAGTTAGACGCATAAACATAAATAGTGATGCAGTTCAACACCTGACAATCAATTGAAGAGAAAAGTAAATAATGATCAACCAAACACTGAATATTAAAAATTACTACCCTCCCAACCTATCCTGCTTGGTTAGGACCCCCAGGACACATAAACAATGCTCAAGCCTAGGACTCATCTGATTGATTTTGACCATTTAAGGTCTCAGGGTTGGCGGATATTTTGAGGAACAAGGAGGTGTCTATATCCCACTAATCCAATTAGTCAAAAACAACTAGATCAATCAATCAATCTCACTTATCAATTAATCATGGCGGAAGTGTAATATAACTATTAAACCAAACAACATCAATATTATTCACTGGTCCAAGAGAATCTAATTACTAAAACAATCATACATCAATATTATATAGTGGCATAAGAGAATCTAATTACCAAAACATATGTCAAGGAAGTGATGCAAATACCACCTAAGATACAATCCAATCACATTCCTACTACATTGACCCTATAAATTAAATTGAAAAAATTTCACCAATGAAACCATCCAACCATTGTCCAACTACAAACACATATCGAAAATTGACACAAATAGCTGTCTATGAAGCATTCCAAATACATAACATGTATCATTTTATTTGATTCAATTAGCCATCTAAGAAGAATTCCAGCTACAATAACATGTATCATTTTATTTGACTCAATTAGCCATCTAAGAAGCATTCCAACTACAATAAAATATATCATTTTGTTTGAAACAATTAACCATCTAAGAGAATTCCAACTACAATAACATGTATCATTTTAACTAACACAATTATCCATCTAAGAGAACTCCAACTACAATAACATGTATCATTTTATTTGACACAATTAGCCATCTAAGAAGCATTCCAACTACAATAACATGTATCATTTTATTTGACGCAATTAGCCATCTAAGAGAATTCCAACTAAAATAACATGTATCATTTTATTTTACACAATTAAACATCTAAGAGGATTCCAACTACAATAACATGTATCATTTTATTTGGAGTAATTATCCATCTATTGTTAACAACCAAGGAATGACCTATATATGAATTTTTTATCAACAAGAGAAGACTTACCCTGCACACCAGCCAAGTGCTATGCCATGCCCTTTGATTGTCACCTTAGTAAATTAATTTTGTTTTTATCATTCTAAAAGGGATGACAGTTAGGAGCTAATCAGAAAAATAACCTTCCATGTCTATAAATTAATCAAAATTTATTATAATATATTCACCTTCCCTTATCTAGTGCTAAGTAGGGATGGGATTCTTAATTGGAAAAATTGAAATCAATGATCCATTTTTCACAACGTCCAACCAGTATAATAACACATTTTAGTTTTCAATGATAACCTTCGATGGGTTTCCTCAAGGATAAGTCGTTGTTGGTTTCCACCTTAATGCCAGGGATATTTTTTTGGACAGTAAATTCAAGTTGCCTAGCATGTGTGCAGTGTTGTGGGGAGAAAAAAATAGGAATCAAGAACATTCTGAGAGGTCAATATTATGTCTTACAGTGAAGGGATAATAGACTACGAACTTTATAAAACTATGGAATCAAATTAAGAAGAAAAAGGGAATGTTGTAGGAAGAGCTCGACTAAAATCGTGGGAGTAAGTCTCTCTAGATAATTTGTTTCGGGAAAAAACAATTCTAGGAAGGGTGCATGCATTGTTTTAACGGACAAATTATACCAGTGCCAAGGCTATGAGAAACTCTCACATGGGAGAGTGCATGCATTGTTGAACGAACAAATTCTACCAGCGCAAAAAATATGTTTCCCATGGGAGAGTGCATGCATTGTTGAATGAACAAATGCTACCAACACAAAGTTACAGACAACTTTTCCCACGAGAGAGCACATGCATTGTTGAATGAACAAATTCTACCAAGGGAAAGCTACAATAAATTTTCCCATTGTGTCAAAGTGCAACACGAAGAAGGTTTAATAAAACAGTTGATCATTCAATCTGGAAGGTATTTAAGATGATTTAGTTTCGGTTGACCCAAGTGCTAGTGGGAAACCCCCCCCTATGGATACACCATAGTTTACAATGTAGGAGGATAAATAATCATTTAAACATCTCCTACTTCTCCAACTACCCCAAACATACCCTAGACTCATACAATAAAAGAAAAATGAGAAGGATCAGGTAACTGTACCTCTAGTCCACGTCCGATGATGATCCTCTCACACTTGAAAGCTTCGTTGACTGCACGCCTCCTCCCAAGGATGGTCTGCATTCAAAGAAAAACAAACAAAAATATACAAGCATGAAATTCAATAAAAAATTAGGGTTGTACATTAGAATATTAAAATAAAAATAATCAGAAACATTCAACAGGCCATGATTTGGGACATGAAAAGTACTTCTTTTATTGATAGTACAATGATCACTTACAACCAAAGATGGCTACTTCTCCACAGACCTAGTTTGGGATCCTCTTCACCAAGATCCAAGTGCACCTTTGTATGGATTCTCCTCTCAACCTTCTTCCTGGGAAGTAAAATGGGTTTCTGATGGAGGAAGGAAGGAAAATTGGGGAATTCTGAGGCAATTCTCTCAAAAGGGCTGCAATTACTTGGGGCAAGGAAGGGATGTTAAACAGGAAGAGTTCCACTGTTATTATCCATAGATGTGGAATGATACCCCAACACCGCATTTTATATGAAAAAAGGATGGTTATTCAGCTGGGTGACAGCCTATAGGCGGTGGATTAGTTGGTAAACTACCCAATAGCCCATAATCTCAACGCATTCCTTGCAATTTTTTATTTTTTGAAACATTTGCAACTATACGCGACATTTAGTGGTATAGTATGCGTACATAGGTAGGTTTTAGTGGTGCAAAAAGCATATGTACTCGATAAGTATTGGTGCAGGGCACGCACATCTTCAAAAAATGGGTTTTTTAGAAGAGCAACTCAGTGATGGATTGACAAAAAATGCAAAGAAGAGGGCCAAATGCTAGGTATGCATGTGTAGATAAATTTATGGTTATAACAGATGTCCCCTAATGTGTGAGGTCAAAAGAGGATATGATGAACAAAATACATTAGAAAATCTTCACCAATGTACGAAACGAGTGAGTCCGGGACCAGATTTTTGGAGGTGCCATTTGCAAAAATAACAATTGTCTCTCTGAGGCGAGCATACCCATGCTCGATATGAAAATAAATCATGGATTCCAATCAAATACACTGTAGATCTATGTCATATAAATTTATAAAGTGTAGCCACGAGCAATACACAATGGATCTACATATCAAAATCAAAGATATACAAGTATAGTATCCATCTTCAAGAAGCCAACAACACCTGATGGTTGGAGATGAGGTCTTCATAAATCGAGAAACAACTTCAAGATATTCAAAACTTGGGTAGGATTACAATGTGAGTGTATGAATTCACTACCCAGAGGTCTTCGATGGCTCATCAGGAAAAGACAAGAGTATCTCGATGATGAGGCAAAGAGTTTCATTGCTTTCGAAAAAGGACTTGATTGGAATTTTGGGATGGTCGGGCATGAGGTCAAGAGACAAAATGCAGAAAGGACAAATTAGGCTGGGTGAAACTTCCCTTGGACAATAGCACGAAATATGATCAGACTTAGGCAACATGAAATTGACATAAGTTCACGATGCAGGAGGCAACGCAAATTCTCCATATGTTTGGAAGAGCAACCAAATGGAGGAGGACACGACTCTATGTAGTGAGAACATATTACTAAGATCAGATTTGATCCCAAAGATTGATGAACAAACAAAAGGATGTGCTTTCTCCAAGGATGACTCATTGTGCTGCCAAAAAGGAATATATATTTCCTATCCCCTCCTTTTGCGTTTTTTTTTTTTCTTTTTCAATTTTTAAAGAGCTTGAGAAATAACAAAATAATTCTACGTTACAAAGAGGGAATGCGTGTCTCAAGCATACTATTTCTAAGAACAAGAAACACACTAATTCTCAGAGTAAGTAGACTGTGCAAGAAAAGGACACTCAGGGAAAATTCCTCCATGGGTCAAGGTGTCGGGTCGTAGAGGAAAAGTACTACAAGGCTTGTGTATAAGGCATGCTTCAAAGCTTTAGTTGAGAGAAAAATGGAGCCGACATTAGGCCAAATATGCAGAGATACAAATGTGATTATCAAGACAGAATGAAACCCCCTTCAATGTAATTTCAATGAGCCTAGAGAAGGTAATCTCGATAGTTTTTTCACGTTTAGAGAGTCTGAAAAAAGGTAAAAGAAGACTCCAGTGGGGTAAATTTTTTGAAAATAATCTAGTTGGTTCACAAAAGGGGTAAAGTAGCACCAAAAAGATGTCTATTCAAAACCATTTTAATGTGTGTGATAAAAACAATATCACTTGAAAATATTTTCAATTTTAAGGAGTCTGAAAAGAGCTTAACTATGGACTCACTGCCTTTTTCTAGATTTAGTCTCCTTAGACCGAAAAACTATAAAATTTACTAAGGAGAAATCTCCCAGCAATATGAATCTCCCGAGGTGTACCTTTTTCCTCCATAATCCACAGGCCGGAAAAAGAGGTAAAATCATACCAGTAGATGTTCTTTTGGACCAATTTAACGAGTGTGAACGAACAAGGTCACTCGACAATATTTTCAATTTAAGGGAGCCTGAAAAGAGATTAACTATTGACTCCATGGGGGTTCCTTTTTTGTCATTAATCTCCAAGGCCCGAAAAAGGTGATAAACCAAAGCCAATGAGAATGTTCCTTTTTCATAAATTTATTCCCTCGGGCCCGAGAAAGGGTTAAACTTATACCTGAGAATACTCTTCTAGCAAACTGAGGTTCCTATAGTATACCTTTGTTCATACAATTGACCATCGGACCAAAAAAGGGGTAAACTACTGTCGGACAGACGTGCCTTCAAGTTTTAGTTTGGTGAGCGTGAAGGGAAAAAAGATTGCTCAACAATATTTTCATGTTTAGAGAGTCTAAAAAGGGCTTAAAGAAGACTCCAGGAGGTTACTTTTCTTTTTTAATCTGATAATATTTAAAAGAATAAATGTAGTCTCGTCAGATGTTACTTTCGGATTTTAAAGCGAGCTTGAAAGACAACAAAGCATGCTCATTTTGGGAGTCCTAACGGTGAGGCCAAGAGTGATGGTGTAGCAGATGAATTATGCTCAAACTTGTAATCATGACAGGACTAACAAGGACTCTCGATCCCAAATTCATTATAGAAAGCATGGACTCCAAAATGCAACAAGGATCTATCTAGGGCATCCATGTAAAGGTAGGCTCTACCACCAAATCAAGACAATTCTAAAGCAACAATGATGGTTCTGTGTCGAACTTCAGTGGGATCGATCCTATGGAAAAGTGTAAAAGACAACAATATGCCATGGAGCATGATGTATGTACACTATAGGGAGAGGGAACATGAGGAGATCGATATCTTGGTCGATGAGGACCCTGCTACCATTTCTGCATTGAAACAATGTGAGCTATGGAAGTTCTACCAATGTCCATTTATGGGGGCACAACCCAAGCTACTGAATTCCTTGGTGTATTACTAGCACCCATACATAGAGGCATTTATGATTGAGTGGAATTTGTTGACTCCGATGAGTGAGGATATATATTTCTTGGCTGGCCTCTCGAGGAGAGGGGAACCAGTCAGCCTGCATATATTTCCCCCTGGGCCCTTCAACATCATCGACTACATCGGGATGCACTGCAAGGCTAGAACTAAGAAAGTATGTTCTGAAGTGCCCATCAACAAGATCACCAACTTGTCACTAAAGGTGATCCTAATTCTCATTGGGTGAATCACTGGATCTGCGGTTGTCCACCACACTTCCCGGGTGCACATGTATTTTCCATGCAGTGCCTAGGTGCTCGTATTTTTGACTGGATCACAACCATGCTCACTTGCATGAAGAGCAATATTACATATTGTTGTGAGCATAGAAACAATAAATTTGGGTTCAGTACCATTCTGTTCTTGTTCTTCTTTGAGAGGGTACCCAGTCTAAGTCTGAAAGAGATAGTATGAGGGCATGTGGCATGTTTCCCAGAGGTGTGTATATGGTAATCATTTATTCCACGAAAGGGGGAGGAAGGACCATAGAGGCCTTCGATGACAAATTATTTGACTAGTGGGAATGACAGATTCCAATAATAAAGGACTACCCATACACTGGAATCAACTTTTCCAGAGATCTCGACATGCCCGTACCTCCTATAGAGGAGTGACGAGAGATAGGTATGTGTGTTTTAAGGTTATTTAATTTTTAATTTATTTTATATATATCATTTTTTATATGTATCAGAGTATTGAAAACTATGTATTTGTTATGTATAGATGTGAGACCAATGCACTCGACAGACTTCTCGATCACTAGGCGATGTCCTCGACCAGAGGCAGTACCATCAATAGCCAGCAGACCAACAACCATAGGGGGACCTCCAACCAGAGAGGCTAAGAGAGTTTTGAGATAGGTGGAGCGTAACCTCATCACCCTCACTCGTGTAGCTCCCATCACCGAGATCGAGGATCTACAACCATCCATGCAACCTCATGTAGTTGGGATGCTACGAACTTAAGTCCAACTTTTTGGGCATCTTCTAAACGTCATCGTTCACTACAGCAGGGCCAACAGGTCCTGAGCTTAGATAATATGGAATCATTATGTACTGAGGAAACATTTTGTATATTTATTAGGGCATAAGCCCCATGATGTGTACCGCATTATTATTTTTCAGGCATTCACGCCCACCTATGTACTCTGACAATTTTTGAGATATATATATATATATATATATTATGTCCTATGGATCACATTTTTTACAAATGTATGTACATCTGTATGTGTGTGCAACATGCCAATCTAATACTTGATTAGCTAGAGTATATGTCATTTGATTTAATCTCCTCAGAACATGGATATATGTAATGTAATCAAAGAAACGTTCTAAGAGATGTACCCTAAGGAAGCATTGGTGTAAAGTAGAATGATAAACACGGTAAACTCCATTTAACTAGGACACGACTAGTTGAGCATATAAGTAAACTCGAAGGTGATAAATTCCATGCAAAAAAGTGTCACAAAGCAACTCTATCACTGCATTGTACTCGACGACATTATTTTTGGTGTCACCTTGACAGATACCTCTAGAAGATAGAAATTGGCCTTGAGGCGTGAAAATCACCCAAGCTGCGGAAGAAATCCTCCGAGTGTGTCAGATAGCACCATCCATGAACCCAAAGAACACCTCTAATTCACTTGAAATCTTCCATAGTGAAAAACATGAGATAAATAATGACACTTCCATAAAACAAAAAGAGAAAATCATGTATAAGAACTATACATATGTACAAGAAGTCACGCAGGTGACCAACCAACGAGTAATAATTCTTGAGGTAGAGCCCATTTCTAGGCTCCACCAAAGAATTTCCCTCAATGTCAATCAGACGATAAGTGCCCTTCTTTAAGACCTCTTTCAGAATGAAAGGTCTGAACCACATGGGTTTAAACTTCCCTGCCACTAGGGGATCCTTATATTGGTCGTAGACCAGGACAAGGTCTCCTTTGGAGAAAATACAAGGATGAATGTACCGATCATATTGACACTTGACTCATTGCTTGTGAGCCTCATTGGCCAAGGTTGTATCATTAAGTTTCTCATCGAGTTGATTGAGATATAATAGGAGTTCCTCAAGTGGTGAAGTGTTTGGGAATAACTCTACTGCCAACTTTAAAGATGGGATCAAGAACTCTATAGGAAAGACTACTTCCACCCTGTAAATGAGTTGAAAAGGTGAGAAACCGGTGGCAGTCTTTACAGATATTTGGTAGGCCCATAACGTTGATTAAAACATCAAATTCTAATTTGAATTGTCATAATTGATCGTTCACTACATAATATTCTTGAGATTCACAACTTCCACCTGACCATTTGCTTGTGAGTAGTAGGGTGATGAATGATATTACCTCAACCCAAGATTTGATGTTAAATCATACATCATTTTTTTCTGGAAGTGACTTCCATGGTTAGTGAAAGTATTCTTTAGGATGCCAAACCTTGCTACTATCTGGTTAAAAAGGAAGAGAGTTGTTGTTTCGCCATCATTGTTAAATGTTGGCATAGCCTTGACCCACTTTGTCAAGTAGTTTACCACTACGATGATATAACGATGCTCCCTGTCTGAAGCCAGGTGGCATGTAGTAAAATCAATCCCCCACTTGGTGAAAGGGCCAACAACAATGATGGGAAACATAGGAGCAGGATGTTCCCTCATCTTTCTTGAGAATATCTAACACGGGTGGCACTTCTTGACCGACTCAACACAATCCTTGATTAACGTAGGCCAAAAGTAACCGACTCGTAGAATATTTTGGGTTGTTTCCAACCTAGACAAATGACCACCACATGATCTAGTGTGTAATTCGTTAAAAACGAGTTATTCTTCCTCATGTATAAGGAACCGAAGAAGAATACAATCCATGCCTCGATGATACAAAGTGTCATTGAGTATGAGATAGTTTCGTGCCTGATGGTGAATTCGTTAATGCTCATCACGAGAAGCATAAGTAGGGCACTTCAAAGTCTGGATATAGAATAGTATATGTCCACAACAGGGGTCCAAAGATGTGATCAGAAAAATATCTCCCTTAATAGGAGATTCTTTGGGCATAACATCACTTGATTCAACCAGAAGTTCCAAAATAAGTTCCACAAAAAACAACGAATTTTTGGATTTCACGGACACAAAATCCAAGTCAAATTCCTGGAGGATTACAATCCATATACTAATATTTCTTCCAATGATGCGTAGTGTCAAGACATAATGGAATTGATTCACAATGACGATGACAGTTGTTTTGTGAAAAATAATATAATGATGAAATTGATGGACAACATGCACTGCTGCCAACACAAACTTCTCAACATGGGAATAACTTAGTTCCAACCAAACCAGGCCTTGACTCATGTAATGAATCACATGCTCTTCGATAAGATCATCCTTTTGAACCAAGACCATGCCGATGGTCAACTCTAAGTTGGCCAAGTACATTAAGAAATCTTTATTATAATTGGGAAGATGGAGTCGAGGGGCAAATGTGAGGGCGTGTTTCAATGCTTCAAAAGAGCACTGAGTGGCTTCGTCCCAACATAAAGGGACTCCCTTTTTCAATAAATGCATGAACCCTTTAGTGATATCAGCATAGTTTGCCATAAAACATTGTAGAAAGTTCTCTTTTCCCTGTAAGCTCTAAAGATGGGGGACTGTGCACGAGGGAGACAATTGAACTATCACCTCATCCTTAAGAGGATCGACCATGATCCCTATTGTCAAAACTATGAAACCTAAAAGATGACCCGACGTCACGTAGAAACTACACTTTTTAGGATTCAAGTGAATCTGATAGTAGAGGCATCATTCGAAGATTAGTTAGAGGTGTGTGGGATGATCAAATCTCTTGTGAGAGTGTGATGCTAGATCATCAAGATAAGCCTTGAATATATGTCTAAGGCCATGGAAGGAAAAATAGATGTCCCATTGAAAAGTGGCTCCATCATTCTTCAGGCCAAAAGGCATCTTACGATAAGAAAATGTGCCCCACAAACAGATAAAATATGTTTTATGCTAGTCTTTGGGTTTGATTTGAATCTGGTTACATCCCAAAAAACCACCCATGAATGAAAGGACTTCACAACCTGCACATTCATCGACAATATGATCAATGAATGGGGTGGGGAAATTATACTTTGCATAGGCCTTATTCAAGTCACGAAAGTCCATGCACATGCGAATCGTACCCTATTGTTTGTTAAATGGAATGGGATTTGACAACCATTACGTCAATTGTATGGGGTAGATGAAATCGGTTGTAAGAAGTTTCTCTACTTCAGCCTTAATAGCTTCCACTTTTTGAGGATTCACCAAACAAAGCTTCTATCGGACCAGCTTGGCATTAGGATAATTCATTATCTCATGTTCGACGATTTTTGGATCGATGCTTGTCCTTTCCTCGTAAGACTAGGAAAAAAACGTTGCAAAATTCCTTAAATGAGTCTATATATATTTGAATCTCTTCGGAGGAGAAGTCCGCTTCGACAAAAACATTCTCCATGATGCTAGGAGTTCTGGAGATATCTATAGGGATAATTTCATTGATACTCACTATATTACCCTCGACATAAAATTTGTACGTAGCCATAGGATTAATAGGACAAGACCTATCTCCAGTCATAGTCAACGCAAATTCACCTACCTCTATTCTTCTTAACTATGGGAGAAAATAAGATCTGTGATGGAGGTCATCCTAGGATCTGTTCAGAGTAGTCAATGCCTCTATAATCGCCTCCTTAGAGGGCAAGACCAAGTCTAAAGAATCTGTAGTGGAGAGGGAACCTTTAGCCAAAATAGGCTCTATAATTGGATCTAAATCCTATGCAGGAGTCAGATCGGGATCAAACGAATCTTGCTGGACAATACTATACACAAATTATGTCGCAAACAAGGGCATTGACATGCCAAGATTCCCTATCCCTTCCATAGAGGCCGATGAGAAAGGAACAGTCCACGAATCATGAAAGTAAGTCATTCTGAACGACGACACTTGAAATATTTCATCCCTAGGCTGGTCAGGGGTAGCCAATATAATATTGGCATCGCCAGAAGAAGGTAGGTAATCGAAAGTACCCATTAATGGTCGTAAAAAAAAAAACCCTACATTGACCTGAGGGTTATCAATCATCGAGACCGTGGATGCCCCCAATGAAGGGTCAGGATGGGAGAAGGACAACTGGTCAATGGTTACGGTTTGACCCTCGTGTGGAAACAACAAGACCTGAAAAAATGTAGCAACCATCACATGCATTGCATAGGTACGACTCCTTCCTAAAAAAAGTTTATGGTCAAGAGCCGCATCGACCACTTCAAATTCGACGCACACGATCTTCCTTCCTAACTTCAAAGGGAAAGAAGGGATGATTCCATGTGGTTTGAAAGAATGATCGTCGAAATAAATAAGCAGATTAGGTGACAGAGACAAAATGGGTTGGCGGATAGCCTTCCAGCACGCCAACGACATCATGGAAGTCGAGGCGCCCTCATCAACCACTGTCCGAAATATATTCTGGGTAAAATATTTCGTGGGATAAGCCACTACTATCTAAAAGGAAATGTGGTAAGGGAGACGAGGTTTCATGTTAGTTGTATCGTGAATGATTGTTCTTGTATTACAAGTCTCTGCAGATCCCAAGGTGGATAATAAATCCTTTCTCTGTGAATAGATGCTATAGAGGACCTCCAAAGCAGACCTCCCGCAAGGGGACTATGACAAATCCTCCACCACAGAGTAGTGTTGGGTGGAACTTTCATTTTGATTATGAGAATCTTTATTGAACACCCCTTTCGGGATGCGTGTCATTGTTTCTCCCATCGTCCTCTCAATATGGAGAGGAATAGGTGGGTTTGTGGCTTCTTTACCCTTTTCTATAGATTCCAACATTCCATAATCATTTGACCTAGTCACTATGTAAGCATCACCTTTTATCATGTAAACATTTGTGGCCGAGGGATTACTAGAAGATCCGGGGGGTCCCTGACTTCCCCCGTCTGCCCTCAAAGAGGCTTGAGTCATATTTTTCCCATGTGGAAATGGCTTCATTAGCACAATAGGTTGTTTCTGCACCAACAACTTATGGGCCTCAACAAGTCAAGGGAACAGGTGATTCAGATGGTCCTTCGTGAAAAGGTTACATTGATACTTTGACTTTCTCTTCTCTATGTTTCCCCCATGAGCATTGTTGTTAGGTTTCTCATCCCCTTTACACTTCTTGGTTCATTGTTTTCTTTTTCCTTCAGTCTGTTGGTTGGCCTTTGGTTTCATCGAATGCAAACTTCGTTTGTCAGACATTTGGGTAGGGGGAGTAGCCGAACTGAAGGTCTGGTTGGTTGTTTTCTGTTGTATTGACAATTTTTGCAATTGATTTGATAGTTGATCAATGGAATTTTCTTGTACTGAAACAACTATACCATCGACATGTGGGCCATAATTTTATTTTTTCTTGTCAAGGATGGTCTGTGGCGCATCTGGAGAAATCTCATATAGTAAGCCAGACTGAGAGTATATCAGTTCGATCTATTGCACTCTCATTATCGCCTACTCCTCTGAAAACACTCCCAAAGTTGCAACATCCTTGGATAATTGTGGTACTAAAAACTACATGAACCACTCTAGTGGGAAAGTTGATGGGACCTGCACCTTTATCAAGATCATCTGATGTCACCATTCTCGAATGTGATCCGAGATATGATCGGCCTTAGTCTCCTCAATGTTGGCCAATAATTCGGTTTTGACATCGTATCCTGTAGGTGGTACAAAGGTCGTCACAACTTTTGCTAAAGAATCTTCCTGATGATTTTCCATTCGGGAGATGTAATGAATGTTAAAAGACGAGAAAAAATTCTATATTAAATACTAGTCACAATTTATGTATGACCTTAGCCTTGGATGTTTCACTTGATATTGTTTCTTTATTTGTTTCACAATAAGCTCTGCATCACCATAAACTACTAGATGTTCAATTTTTAACATTCTGGTAGCCTCTAATCCTAAGACTAGAGCTTCATACTCACAGACATTATTTTTATAATCAATATCCCACTGTAATTTATATGAAAAGGGGATAACATACTCATATCCTAGCGCTACAAATAAAACTCCATCCCCGGCCCCTTCATAGGATTAAGTGCCATCAAAAAACTTTTCAATACTCCTCTACTATTTACGCTTTTCTTTGTTTTTCTACTTTTTTATTTTCTTCTTCTATACATTCTTCTAAATAATCATCTATTGATAATATACAATTTCCTAAATCTTGATCGACAACATAGACTAGGTAATTGTTTGGGTTTTGGGGGTCACTTACAATATATTCCAGTCTAGTCTCTCTATACAGTTGAGTAAACTGTCCACCGAAAATTGGGATCATAGCATAAGTCATGTCTAGCTGAAGTGATCCTCCTGATTTTGTGCCCCAAGACATGGATAGAAGCATTTCATACTTTTCAGGGACGTCAACAATGACTACATTCATAAGGATACTTTTTATAGTGAGTTTTGCAAGATTTACTACCAAATCTTTGATCATTCCAAGCAACTTAACTTTTCTGGAATCAAACGAATATAAGTATTGATAAGGTCTAGTGATTTGGAGGCCCAATTTTTCCATTATAATTTTAGGCATTAAATTATGAGAGGCCCCATAATCTAACATGCAATTGTGGAGTAAGTGGTCTTGCACAGTTAATGTAATATAAAATGGAGCAACATAATCCTTAGTATTTTTTATGTGCGGACCAAACATGATCGTAGGTATTTCATCTTGTAGATTGATAACTTCTGGGTGACATTTAACATAAAAAATCGGATTTTTGGCAAGCTCAACCAGGGGCATGGGGATTTTAATTTTATTTAATTCATTCCCTAAAATGAAACCTCCAGTTTTTTTTTCTGATTTATCTGGTTGGAGCTTGTGCTTATATATTCTCTATTTTCTTAGTTTGTGTTTCTCTTGTTTCAACTATTTTTGTTTGGGCAGCTTGTGTTTCAACTAGCAGTTTAATAACAACTGCATCATTTGCTTTATTTCTCAATAAAATATTTTTCGGTGGAACACTTGTAGGATTTTTTTCTTTGGGCCTTAAATTGTACTTATGTTGGAGTTCATCCATTATTGAGTCTGTGAGTCCTTGATATGCAAAATCTCCCAAACTATTTATACTTTCCTCATTATTAAACAGGGGTTCTAGGTCTAGAGACTTTTCATAATCATGTCTAGTTAAATGAGGCTCTCGGTCTTCATCACTAAGGTTGTTTAGATCTTTTTCTAACTCATATTTTTCCATGTCATCCCTCTTCATAAAGTTTTAAGTTTTAAAAGGGGCTTGGATTTTTTGATCTTCATTTTTCATTTGTCTCTGTTGTATTTGAGGGTTAGGGTTTCTCTTAAACTGATTTCTGATGAAGGAATCAAGTTTGGCTTGGTCTAATTCCATCCTAGATATCTTTTTTGATCAGTCTTTAATTATTTTAGCCATCTCATCCATTTTGTGTTCCGTGAACTTCCCAGATCCAGATGGCCCTGGCTATTCTTTAAAATTCCTACGTTCTCTAGTTACCATCTCAACTTTTGTTTTTAATTTACCATATGTCATCATATTTGATTCGATTTCTATGGCATCATCTTGCATTCTTGCTAGAGTGGGAGATCTCTTAAGAGGGGGGAAAAGTTGGGTTCAAAGGCTCCTACAAAAGTTATCGCTGCCACAGGTTGAGAGGGTTTAACTTCGGCTCGGATATTATTGTACATTTTCAAGTAAGCATCTTCATGCTCAATGTCAAGGATATCAACAAACTGATCGAAAAGTGATATGTTCTTGGTTGCGGTTAAATATCCTTCTCCCAGAAATTTCGGTAAGTTCTTCATATAATTTTCGGGTAAATCATGAAGGATGACAGGGAGGACCAAGGGAAGCATATTTGGAATCTACCTTAGAAAATATTCTAGGGGGTGGAGGTTGTCCTTGACCTTGTCCACCTGCTCCTCTGCCAGTGACACCACCTCCTCTAGAAGCAACCCTTGAAAGTCTAGGGGATAGACTTTGGGAAAAAAGAGGGTTTTCAAAAACTTCGAGGGACCAAAGTGGTGACCTTTCAACTTCTTTGGGATGTGCCAAAGGAAATTCCAGAAAAAGGTCGTTAGGAGATGAAAATTCTAGAAGAGGATTAAAAGGGAAGTTTGGAATAGTTTCCTTAGAATTACAAGATGTATAAATAGGAGAATCGATACGAGATGAATCAGGGTATAAAATATATTTTTCAGGGTATCGAAAAAATGAAACCTTTACCTCGAGCAAGGATGAGGTCGACAAAGTATTAACGTCAGCAGGTGTAGAGGAGGATATTTTGTTCTTACTATTAGGAGTATCATTCGAGTCAATCTGAATCTTTACTTTGGGTACAATTACCTCCTAGTTCTCAAACCTAGCCTCAGGTTTACTAGTTGAAGCCTCCGCAGGGGTTTCTTGTTTAAAATTATCTTCATGGGTTAGTTATTCAACCAGAACCTTAGAATTTGCATGTGCAAATTTGGGTTGGTATATTTTACCTTCTGATACAGTATTCGATTTAAGGTATCCTCTTTGTTTCAACAACCTTTCAGTATATGATACAGGTGTGGTATGCTTATCGTCTGGATTATTTCTGGTATTATTTTGACCGAATGCTAGTTTATCTGTGGTTGAGTCACCAAGTGAAAGATAAAATTAATCCTTACTTGTATATTCAATCTTTGTTCACTATCAAAGATAGAATCTTACCTTTTCATTTTCCCAGGGAAATATAACTTCATTTCTCCATCCTCGACAATGGTGCCAAAGATATGTTTCTCCTGAGATTAACCTTAAGGCTCAATGAGTAATGTCATGCATCAGGAAAGTTTAAAGAGAGTGTTTTTTATACCTTAGTTATATGAGAAAAATTCCTTAAATGAAATTAACAGTATGGTAGCACAAAGGTCGTATTTCCTGTCTGAGTCAAAAGTATAATATCGAATGGTGTGAGAGAAAAATACAAAATTGTTTAGAAAATCAAGGCATGAATTGTTGAAGAGTCTCACCTTTTTGCAGTGGAAGAAAATAGGTAGCGCGACCATGAATAGAGTACAAATTATAGTAATACACACAACTTGTAGGTCTTGATTTACTCACAGTAAATGCAGAGGAAAAACTGCTTACTTAACAAATTAATGATGTAATATGATTACAATAGTTGTTGTACTGAATTGAAATCAAACAAAGAAACACATAACCCAAACTAAACAAAATTTGTAATCTTTGTATGCACTTGTATTAATAATCAATAAGGAGAGTTTTCTCTATTACATTCGGCAAGAAGCATCCTTGAATAGATATTCAATCTATATATTTATACAAAACTGTCACAAATCAAAACAGTTGGACTTCTTATAATTAAAATAAGAAAATATTTTAAATAAGAAGACGTTGCATAGAGAATGATGAGCTTCATTGGAAATCTCTTCTATCTCTTCATCTACTACCATAAATTCTTCCTCTCTTCATTCATTTGAGTAGGAAACATCTATTGTATGATCTTCTTGATACTTGGCACACCGTCCTGATCATTATATCTTTTTTTCCATCTGTCTCCTCAACTATTTTAAGTAATGCAATGATATTTCTTTATCTACTCACCAATGTGATTGCTTTTCCATGTTCTATGCATTGGTTTCAGCTATCTAAAAATTCCATCACTATATTTCATGGATCAATGGTTTCATTTACCTCGAAAATGTATAATTTATTTTCCACTTGAGGTAGTCTTTCTTGGATTCTTTTTACTGCTTGAGTCAAGATCTGGAAATGTGAAGTTGGGTTCACTAGCCATTGGTTTATTTTGAGAAGGTCAATTTAAATCATTCCCTGAATGGTTGTCATAGTTTCCTCTCTACTCTTTTTTGAATTATGCTGGTTCATTTCAATATTAATTTCCCCCAAATCCTCCACAATACGGTTTCCCTCAAAATCAATTAGTCTCTTATCCATTGATGCCTGGAAAGTGTCCTTTACCTCCATGGCTAACCTCTTTCTCTCTGTCAAATTCATTTCCCACACCTGCAGGGCGATATCACCTCTTATTTTTTTTAAAGAGGAAAGTTTAGGAAAATTGGGGGTATTATCCTTCTGTACCAATGCAACGACTTCTTAAAACTTAGGTCAGGATAAGCGAGCTTCCCTTTCCTTAATATGTATATCTTTCAGAGCAAGGTCTACTTCCTAGTATCATTTCTATATGGAATCAACCTTCATGAAAAGATCTTGTTGGGCCATTTATAGTTTTTCATTTACCTCTAGTGCTTGAGTATGAAAAGATGATATTTCTATTGATGTACCTTTTGTCAAGTCTAACTTGGCTTGCAATTTCTTTACTAACTCCTCTTCTGAGTGACTAACCCTTTGTTGGCCTGTGAATTCTAATTGAGCTCTTCAAGGTTATCCCACAGCTGTTGAATTTTATGCCTTTCATAAGCTTAGATCTACTCAAATTCTTCATTCATCTTATTCTTCACAGCTTGTTCCATGATCATTATTTGATATTGCAACTTCCCTACCAATAGGTTTTTCCATTTTAGTTTCTCTTCCAAATTTTCTACAAACCACTGATTTGCAGTGGAAAAGGAACCTAATGAACCTACCACTTCCTTCAGGATTTCTGAATCATCGCGATCATTTCCATCATATAACATATTTTTCCTTTTGGTTATTACCCCATCCTTCTGATGTGTTTCTCGTTTGAAAATGGATCTGTATTTATCGTTGAAGAATAATTGTGAAGGTTGTATCTCTTCGGGCAAGATTGGGGTAAGATCACCCACGTAAATGACTTCAAAACTATGATTCCTGAAACTAGACTACAAAGGGGCCAATGAAGTAATAGAAGTACATATATCCATAGATGATTGTTTCTTTGCAGTATTTGCAACAGATGTGGCTGGTGTCGAAGGAGATGTATCATTCCCTTGATTTAGGAAGGCTTTGAACTAAGTCGTTTCGTGAGGGCCTAGTGGACTTGAAAATGAAGCTTTCAATTCCTAAGTCAAAACTTCAGAACCCTTTGGGGTTTCCTCAGTATCATGTTTACCAGAGTTCCTTGATTCCAAACCTGGAGGTACATATTCCTGTGTAGGTGAAGTGACTATTGATTCCCCCTGTAGTACTTTCGGTAATTTATTTGATTCGTGTCTTTGAAAAATGAGGAAAATGGCTTGTTGATCTAGGGACAAGGTTTGGAATCTGTTCATTACTTCCTCATAATATCTGACTCCCCTAAATATCTCATCATGTGGGGAGTTTTCAAGTACATATCTCTTCAGTTTGTATTGATCCACGTGGTTTTCAACAATTTTGTGTGGGTCGTACCTTTTAAATTCGATGTCAACCAACTTGAAATCCTACAAAGTTGTAGCCTCCACTTTTGAGTGACCAAAGTCTAATAGTGAAAACATACCAACCTAGAGAGGGGAGGTCGACCATACCTTTTTCTGGGATTCTTTCAGCTCCTTGGTGATGCCCCCTATCAGTGTTGGATAAGCTACTTCTTGGCATACTAGATTGTTTGGTAAAAATATCAGGAGAGCGTGGGGAGGGACTGAGCATCCAAAGACCCTGATGTAAGAGAAATTTTCTTCAATGAACCAATCCGCTATTTTTCCCAAATTTCCCATGATTCTAATTGAAATTCGTGGGGGTGGGAAACCAAATAAATCTATATGGACAGGGAACACTACATTGTGACAGATTTCATAAAAGAAATATTTGGTCTTGTCCTCCCATAGTTTGTAGTGGTAGAAGTGAATAGGTTCTGCATTGGTAGGGGTCCAGCTCCAATTCGTTAGTGGGAAAGGGGTTATGAAGAAGATAGCATCCATGATATACGCAAACATATAGAAAGGGGCGGGATGCCTCTTTAATTTAGCCAATTTATATTTGGTGATTTATTTGGCCAGATTATCCGACAACATCTTTGCCCAGTTAAAAGCATAGTCCTCGACCACCTCATGCATGTTTGACATCCATTTGACCAGGAAATGAGGAGGACTCTTCTTCTCGAATAGTCTACAAAGCATCATAGCTACATAAATCATGTGAGTATCTAACGATGTTATGGCATACATGCCATGAGTGTTGGCCCTGAACCTCTCTAGTTTCCCCCGCTAGGACTTGATTATATCGGGATAACATTTGTAATATTGTATGCATTCTTGTTGCTTGAACTCTAACATAAATGAAGTATTGTAAGTATATTTAGGCTCGATATTAATCTTATACATTACTTGACTGGTCAGAACGAGCCAACGACAACTTTCTGGTGGTTGGTAATGCTCCCAGTTTGGATGTCGACGTTCTCCAAGGCCCATCCTATCATGTCATTATACGAAATGAGTCTCAGCCATGATAGTATCTTGTGTAGCTTGGACTGGGCTATATACCTAACTTTATCTCTGTTAGTGTCATCCACTTCATCGTCGGAATGTTTTGGGCAATTTATAAGCTCATGTTAAAGAATCTCAAACACTTATGTCCAAGATTTCACAGTGTCTATGGATCGCAGTGTGGTACCTGCCAGAACATCCTCATTTGGATTTGAATCTTCACCAGCTGCATTAGCATTCTTAATAATCTTCAATGGTGCCATGATATCGAGAGAACAGAACGAGGTTACCTGTCGCAGAGGAAATGCGTGAGCTTCTCAATCTGATAAAACTTATTACTTGAAGAAACGTGAAAATGAATTCAAAATCTAATAATTTAATGGTAAAGCATACTCAACGATCCACAATCTATGTTAAAAATATTACCGTTTATTTTTCATAAATGCCATTAATAATCGACAGTTCGTGTTCGGGAGTTTTGGATGAAACAAGGCTGAAATTTCCCAAATCGTGAATGCCTGAAAGGTTAATTGCTAGATAATATATTTTAAAATATTAATTAATCATGTTTAGAATATGTGTTAACTTCAAGTATTTCGAGAGTTTGGGATTCGAGAACTTTAAATGTAGCTCGAGAAGAAATCCCTGAAACTTGAAACTGCGAAATGATGAATTGTCCAATAATCTCTTTTAATTAATCATATTAATCTTTAAGTGCTTCAAAAATTTAGACTTTAGATATTTTAGGATCTGATGAAGGGTAAACATTCAAACCCCGAAGTGGGAAGTCATTAATTATCTCTTGACTAATCTTAACTTAATTAATTAAAATTTAATACTTTGGCATTTCAGTTCTTCGTGGATCTGCGAATTATCTCTTTGTTATATTTCTGAAGGGTCGTATCTCATAGTGATGTGTCGAAGATGACATCATTATGGATGACGTGTTGATAACCAGGAGGTTCCACATTCCAACCGAGGGAAGACTCAAAGTATACAGGTGTACTATGACTCGTTTCCTTTAAAGGTTTATGAAAAGTGATAACATACACTTTTGGGTTTCAGGACTTTAATCGTGGAGAGTTATCCAAACACCCAAAGTGTGAAGCTCTGAAGTGACCTTTAGTGATTTATTTTTTTAATAACTAGTCATCTCCCAAAATTTTTGAGCAATTGTGATCGTTCGATCAAACGGGGAAACTTCATTAGTGACAAACATCATGTGCGCCTTATTACCAATTAACCATAAATGAATTTGATTAAAAATTCGAAAGTTAATTTCTGAGTTACCACTTTGGGAAGGATTATATTTTGATGAAGTGGATAATGTAAATCTCAAAGTTTAGAATTATATATGTTCCAATAGCTACAACTTAGAGAGAACCTACCCACTATCACCTTAGGTAGGTGTTCCCGTCACTTTAAAGGTCCAGTGGTCACCTCAAGGGTGGAATCATGATGACCCTAGGGGGAATTGAGATGGAAAGTGTGATGTATGAGTGAATTCCCCTATAGGTAAATTTTCTATGTGTGGATAATGGCTTAAGTAAGGTCTTGATGGTATCCAAGAGTTTCCAAGAAGTAGTAGACCTTGTAAACGTCGATTGTGCCTGCCTAAGACGCATGAAAGATTGTGATACAAGACCAAATATATGGTGGACAAGAAACTTAATCTTGTTTTCCCTATTTTCAGTAGTTAGTAACAATATATATTAGTAATGAAAATGATAATTAATTATGGATACAATTTTCTAAAAGTCCAGTTGAAAGAGCAAGAGATAAACTAGAAACAACTAGATCAACCCAAGTAAGATAGCATTAGACTTTAGCAACGAAAGAAGGATGTAACAAAAATATAATTGAATTTTTTTTTTTGCAGCCTTATGGATGTAACAAAAAATTTATTACAGAGAGAATATCATCCACTAAAACTTCCCCAAAGTCTACCAAAAAGTGTGGTAGGCCTATTATTTTATGTGGGAAAATTTTAAGCAACTTTTAGTGGTAGATTGAAATGTTATTAGAGAAGTTTGATTAGGGTTTATGCAGCCCTAATGGTTGTAGACAAAAAATTTAACAGTAGAAAGAAATATCCCTTTAGAGGGGACACCCTAGTGTCTAAGAGGTTCTTTATGAACAAGGAAGAAAACCCATATTGCAAAAAGTTAGTATGGAAAAAATTCACATTTTATGATGCATTATTTTATTTCTCCAATCCAAACAATTTTAGATTAGTGCCTTTAAAATTGGGTGAATGGGGTATTGGATTAAATATTTAAATCAAAATAGACCCTAGGGGTGTCATATATTTTACTCCCTAGGGTATTCCAATCAAACTTAGGGAAAATCTAAGAGGGTATACACACTCATATTCTTCCGAGAAACCATTGCAAAATAAATTGTTAAATTTAGCAATTTAGATGAAGCTTAATGGAGGGTGTAACATAATCCTCCTAGGGTTTCCAATAACCTTAATCAAGAAATAGAAAGAAACAATTAGCCATGCATATTTTTCCTTACTAATTCCAAGAGAGAGAGATCAAAACCCTAGTTTCACCAAGCAAATCACCATTCAAGATCAAGACAACAAGCTTCCAAGAGGTGAGCCTTACTTAGATCCATCCATTCATCAAGAGATATCAGAAAAGGAAATTTGCACAAGGGAGAAACACCATATTTCCCAAGAATAGCTAAAACTTCATCCAAGTACTTCTCCAAATGGGAGAGTTATGTTATGAAATGAGATTCACGTGATCTCTATTTATACAAAATGTCTAAAACATAGTTTGTCCACTTAAAAAGGGTAAAACATAAGATATGGGTTCAAAAACCCTTATATTACTCCTGAACCAAATAATAATATTTAATTTTCACTTCAACACATTACAAACCCTAAAAGTAAGATGATGTCACACCTTTAGGGGACGTTTTGACACTTTTCGAAGTTGTTGGAGAAGAAGAAAGAGGTTGTTGGGGATCCTTGAGCCTCCTTTGCATGTTATATAGTCAATCCATGTCTCCTTTGGTCAAATCATGCCAAGTGTCAATGTGAAATAAATCCATCACCACCAAACTCCCTCAAGCATGACATCAAGCCTAAAAAGGTGACGTTTTGCCTCTCCTAGGAAAGTCGTTTGGGTAATAGGGGTTGAGTAATATCCTCTATTATGACATGTAAACCTCCAAATTCATGTCTCTATGATCCAATGTTTGGGCCTACAACATCCAACCTGTGGTATTTTTTCCCCATGGAATCCCAAGCTAGGCTTGTTCTCCCAAAACTAGCCATCAAACAAGGTCCTACAAAAGAAAAGGGTACACCCTGCAAATATCTCAAGAGAAATATATCATGAAAAGTGTAAAACACATGTAATAAACAAGGAACCTAATCATGTGCATCAAAACTAACTCATCAAATTAAACATATACTCAAAATCCCTATATAATTAAAAAAATTTAAGTCTGGGAGGGGTGTCATAAAAGTCCTATTGGGTAGGCCAAAACTCCCAAGTAGGGGATGCTCCCAAGGATGGAATTTCAATGTTATGTAATGGATGATGGGGTGGAAATGGATTTAGACTTCATAGGTCAATTAGTTTCATGACATACAGTGGATCATATTAGCTCATGTATGGGTGCCTTTGTAGAGGGTGTGTGGAACCTTCGTTTGCGATGCACTTTTTCCAGTCACATCTTCTTGCCATTCTTTCTTCTTAGATCCTACTTTCTCGTTATATTTATTTCATGTTATAATGAACAAGTTCAAGGAAATTGTCCTGGCTTGGTGTCAAGATAACAACATTGTCATTCACAAATACCTTACGGAAATGAGAATGTTGGATCGTGATGAGAACCTCTTTCTCTTAGTTTTGTAACTAAGAACGACTACCCTAGCTTGGTGACTATATGATGGTAATTTCATACCACTAAATACCCATGATCATTATAGGTTGGCTCATGATGAGACCTTCCATCCTCCAACAAACCCCTTAAGCATTCACTATCATTTATTTTTGTAGGTCCCCAATTTATTATAGAGAATCATTTCATTGCTTTCTTCGGGATCCCTGGGAGAAGCATCTGGAAGGTCTATATTTAGTATTTTATATTTTTATCCAACAACAATCCCTCTGGGCCTTCAACCCATTCTTCCCATGAAATGAGGTACATTCCCTTCTTGAGTCACTAAAGTCAAAGGTCCTAGAAAAATAAAATATCATGGGAGTGTAATGAGAATAAGGTGGTAAGTATGGTCGAGAATGGTACAATAACCCCTTAAGGGACCCCTAGTCTAAAACATTCCCCAAAGTTTGGCCACTTACTAGGAAACCTATGAAACTCACCAAGGTGAAACAAGGTCAAAATCATAATGTCAAAGAAGGCGTTCTATAATGAAAATAAGCTTAAATACAACATGTTTAAATGCCTTAAATATTAGGGTGATTACATGCCACAATACTTGACTTGTATCGCATGGAGCAAGACCCATCTTCATTCCAGGAGCTATCTAGTGTGGTGGATGTGCTGGAAACGGATAATAATGTGGTGATAGAGAGGGATTTTGTATGTGCAAGTGAACATTGTTGGTCATGTGGTCTCTTGGCACTCCATATATGCAATGTGAGGGCCTTGAGACATCATCTCCTTCGTTATCCCACAAAATGGGGATAACAGGTCCCTTATTCATACACAATTAGAATCTTGATGTATGTTATGGTTTGCACAAGACCATATATTGCACATCCAGTTGGAGTTGTGAGAAGGTATATGAACAATCCAAGTAAATAAAATTGGGAGGTATTAAAGTGGACTCTATGGTATTTGAGAGGTACTGCTACTCATGCATTATGTTTTAGAGGTTCAGAAACTATTCTATAGGGATATGTTCATTCAGATATGGCAAGTGATAAAGATAGAAGGAGGATCACCACATGGTATGTTTTTACTGTAGGTGGAACAACAATAAGTTGGATTTAAAAAATGTTAAAGGTTGTTTCACTTTCAACAACAGAAGAAGAGTATGTTGCTTCTATAAAGGATTATAGAGGTTTATGGAGGAATTGGGAAAGAAGCATGAAAATATAAGGTTATGTTGTGACAACAAGAGTGTCATTCATATTGCAAATAACTCATCCTTCCATTCTAATACTAAGCATATACATATCAGGTACCATTTCATAGAATCCATCTTGGAAGATGGACATTTGAAGTTGGAAAATATACAAACTAACCAGAACCCTGCAGAAATGCTAACAAAGTTAGTAACCAAGATAAATTGAGTTCCTTATTAGTTTCAGTTTACCTTCAAGAACAAAAGTGAATATGAGAAATTTTTTAGGTCTAAGGTGGATCATAGTCCAACAGGTACAGGAGTAGTGGATTTTTTGTGATCATCCTCTAAGTGGGATATTGTTGGTTGTGGAGCCTAATTATCTTCCTGATTTATATGCAAGTATGCTTAACCCCCTTCTGTCGGGGGTTCAAGGTAGGATCCTGTTGGACAACTGAGAGGGAAATAAATAATGGCACATTCAGAATCAGTCACATATATGAGAAACATAGAGACAAATATTTCCCGAGGAAACCCATACAGGGTAAAAACCTCTTTTTCTTTATATGATAAGTAATAGTTACATTCTTTACATTATCATACATATGAGCACGAACTCATAATGAGGTTACAACCTCAGTTTTGCATGCTGCTACTTGATGAGAGAACCAACTCTTTGTTTTCTCTAGCACCCACAAGAAGGAAGCACCAACTCCCTAGTTTCTCTAGCACCAACTAGAGGGAAGCACCAACTCCCTGAGTGTTTCCAGCACCGAATGGATGGAAGCACTAACTTCCAATCATACAGGCACCAACCTGTATAACAGAGAACAAGAGTTCTCCCTTGCACCACCCTGGTTTATCTGGATGCAACCAAATGGGAGCTACAACTCCCTATGTTCAAGCACCCACTTGAACCTATGAGGACAACAGTCCTCCCTAGCACCTCCTTTCCACCCTGAAATAGAAATCTTTGCTACTAAAAATTATTACAGTGATATGATGTTCAACAATGGCTTACCAGACTCATCACTGTTCTGCTGCTTTTTGTTGCTCTGTCTGCCTCATTGCCTTTCTGCACACATGACTTGCGCTGTCTGTTCTTTTGCCTTTTATGCTCTGTGCACCATGTCCATTCACTGCACAGTTCCTCTTCTGTTCAATTCAGCTTCTGCCCTCTCCTCCTTCTTCACACATGAATCACCTTCAATAACAACAACAACAGAAACTCCAATAGTAACTGCAACCCCTTCTCTTCTCTGCACCGTGTATATATGTCCCTTCTGTGCATCTTGTGCATGCAATATTCTCCATTCCTCTACATACTCATACTGCACCAATATCCTCCACATCTCAAGTGTTCTACGTGATCATCATCGCGACTCTTCAACTTCTCTGGCAGTTCAACCCCTGTGTCTATCATCACTAGGTGTTAAGCTGAGATTCCTTTTTGTCTCTGGCAGTTGCAACTCTTCATATTCTCTGTTATAGTCGAGGTCATCCTTTCTATTTTAGTTACATGCTCAAACCCTTATCCAGTTATCAATTTCCTCCATGAATCATCTTCATTCCACTGGCAGATTCCATGTGACTCTTCAGCTCCTCTGAAAATCACACTGAAGTCTCTTTGCATCCTCTGGTAGAAACCATCAATGGTTTCTAACAGTTTCACTATGTCATGCAACAGTAGCCCTCCAATCTTGTTCAAATCCACCTGCACCATTGGATTGAATCAATGGGATCTTGCATTCATTTCAGCATTTTGGAATTCAACAATTCTGTGTTGAGTGTCTCGACACTTCATTTCTCGATCTCCGAAGTTCTGATACATAAATTTTCTGCACTAGCTCCTTTCCCCAATATGACTATGGTCATAACCAAGCGCCTATGCAAAAATCTCTTTTCGTGAATTCACGTTTCATGAATCTGGAGATGAGGCATCTCAACTTTCCAAGTCGTGATCTCCAAAACCCCGAAATGCAGCTTATCTAGACTGACTCCTTCCCTTCTTGTGACCATGGGCTGTGACCACAGCCTTATGCATAAGGTGCTTTCACGATTTTGCATTACGTGAGTCTGGAGATGAGACATATTGACTCTCCAAGTCGCGATCCCTGATACCCCGAAATCACATTGGATCAACGGTCCTGATCAGAGCTTGATTCAACGACTGTGATTGAATCGCAATTTTGCATATCACAAAATCGGCATTCTTGTTGCATTGTTTACTTGCCTCTCCATGTTTTGATCCCCAAAACTTCGATATGGAGTTAGATCAGTGGTCCAGATATGAGCCTGATTCTATGGCTGCGATTGAATCACAATTTCGCATATCGCAAAATTGGCATTCTTGTTGCATTGTTTACTTGCCACTCCATCTTGCGATCCTCGAAACTCCGACACGGACTGGAATCAACGGTCCAGATGAAAGCTTGATCTGACGGCTCAGATTACATCATGATTTCGCATATCGCGATATCAGGATTCCTGATGTTAACAATCTTTGACATGCTCAACTCCTGATCCTTGAAACTTCGACATGGACTGGAATCAACGGTTTAGATTCAACCTTGATTCAATGGCTGCGATTAAATCGCAATTTTGCATATCGCGAAATCTATATTTCTGTGGATGATATTACTTGGAATCTCCAACTCTTGATCCCCAAAACTCTGACAGGGAGTCGGATCAACGGTCCACATAACCCCCTGAGATGGACAGTCCTCCTGCTTTCGGGATTTTGTGAGCCCTCTACTCCTTGCACTTTAAAGAACGTACAGGTTCTCCTCGATCCAACGGTGGTCAGACCTTACGCTCGGATCTAACACCTGATATCTATCCTCCTCTTCAGGGCGCTTCTTTTCTATATTCTGATGTGACGACCCTCGTTCTTTCAAGAATTCTGAATGAGATCCAACGATCATAAATGCTTCTTAGGCCTTCGATCATTTTATCAATGTTGTGTTGCCTTCGATCATTCGATATTCCTGGACTTATCTTCTATTTGCATGTTGATCATCACTGTTGTACTCAAGCCATCATCAGTGTTGTACTTTCCATCAATGACAAGCATATTCTCCCTGTTAAACATTTTCCAACAATATCCCCCTTTGGCATTGATGGCAACTAAGGCACCCAAATTCTTTTCTCCCCCTTTGACATCAATGTCAAAGAAGAGGCATGCTCCCCCTGAGCTATTGCAGTAATTTTAGGAGGCATTATATATTTAAACAATACAAATCTCCCCCTCACAAGATGGACTCTTTTAGGTGTGAAATGAAATGACAGCCAACTTTTGTCTGAGATATTCAAACGGTGTCTTGGCTAGGGGCTTAGTAAATATGTCTGCAATTTGTTTTGTAGTGGGAATGTAATGGACCTGAACAATATGATTGGTGACCTCCTCTCTCAGAAAATGATATTTTATGGGAATATGTTTTTTCTTGGAGTGGAAGACAGGATTTTTAGACACATTGATGGCACTAGTGTTATCACAATGAATTGGGATCGGTGCAGTGTATTTTACCTCTAAGTCTTCAAGTGTCTGAATCATCCATAATACCCGAGTGCAACAGGTAGTAGCAGCAATGTACTCTGCCTCTGTGGTTGATAAAGAAATGGAACCTTTATTTTTACTAAGCCATGCTACTAAGGAGTCACCCAAGAAGAATGCTCCTCGACTGGTGCTTTTTCTCTCATCAACACAGTTTGCCCAATCTGCATCTCAATAAGCAGTCAACTGAAGACTTTGATTTCTGGGATATCATAGACCATAAGTCATTGTCTCTTTCAAATACCTGAATATCCTTTTGACATCTTGCAAATGAATCTATTTAGGTGTAGCCTGATATCTTCCTACCATTCCTACAACATGCATTATGTATGGGCGAGATGCTGTGATGTACAACAGGCTTCCTATCATTGATCCCTATGAGCTTTGATCAACATCAGGTGAATCATCATCCTTCCTTAGTTTACATCCAGTTACCATAGGTGTACCCATAGGTTTATAATATTCCATTTAAAAACTTTTCATCATTTCTCTTAGATATTTTTCTTGAGAAATGAACATCCCTTCGGGCCTTTGAGTAATTTGTAGACCAAGGAACAATGACAGTTCTCCTATCATAGACATTTCAAATTCAGACTCTATGGTAGAAGAAAACCATTGTACCAGTGAATCCTTATTACATCCAAAGATGATGTCATCTACATAGACTAGTATGATGAGAAAATCATTATTCTCTGTCTTAATATACAGATTGTTGTCAGTTGTTCCTCTCTTGAACCTTTTGTTTTTGAGATACATATCCAGTCTGTGATACCAGGCTCGAGGGGCTTGTTTTAAACCATATAAATATTTCTTCAACTTGCATACTAAGTCAGGGTTATCAGACAAATTGAAACCCTCTGGTTGTTCCATATAGACTTCTTCNTTAAACCTTTTATGAGAAGCATAGGAAAGAAACATTCTGATAGCTTCTAATATTGCTACGGGCGCATGTTTCATTGAAATCCAGTCCTTCTATCTGAGCATAGCCTTTACAGACTAACCTCGCTTTGTTCTTGATAACTTGTCCTTTCTCATTCAACTTATTCTTAAAGATCCATTAGGAGACAATGACGTTTTTACCTTCGGGTCTTTGAACCATCTCCCATGTATTGTTTTTCTCAATCTGATCCAGTTCTTCATTCATTGCTTTAACCCAGTGATCATCTTTGTTGGCTTCATTAAAATTCTTGGGTTCCAGCATGGATATGAGAGCCATATGATATTGTTCGATGGTTTTGATTAGCCTTCTCCTGGTTTGTACACCTTTGTATTTTTCCCCAATTATCTGACTTGCAGGATGATTTTTTTGAATGATTCTGGAGGAGGAATTTGTAGTTGACTGCTGATTTTAGTCTGTCTGAGTGTCTGAGTCTTCATCTGATTCAGAGTCTTCGTTTTCTGATTCTTGAACCTATTCATCTTCAGCTTTAGTTGTGTCTTATGTAGAAGACTCATTACTGTATACCTGTCTTGCTGGGATTCCTTCATCAATTTTTACATCAATACAGTCAACCATTTTATGCAACCTCTTATTGTAGCATCTATATCCTTTACTGTTTGTATCATACCCTAAGAAGATACCTTCATCAGCTCTATCATCATATTTTATGAGGTTTTCATCATTGTTCTTTATGTAGCATTTACTCCCAAAGAATCTGATGTGTTTGATTGAGGCAAGTCTTCCAAACCATAATTCATAAGGGGTCTTGTTACGTTGTTGTCTGAGGTGGGATTTGTTGAGCACATGGACTACTGTGTGGATGGCTTCCACGCAGTAGGTTTGACCAATGTTCTTCTCATTCATCATTGACCTGGCCATTTCCTGCACTGTTTTGTTTTGCCTCTCAACAACTCCATTTTGTTGTGGAGTTCTTGGCATTGTGTATTCTCTCTTGATTCCATGTTCATCGCAGAATTCCTTGAAGTCTCTTGACATAAAATCTCCTCCCCGATCTGATCTTATTGCCTTTAACCTCTTTCCTGTTTGAGTCTTTGCTAAAGCTTTAAATGTTTTAAACTTCTCAAATGATTCAGCTTTTTCTTTGAGAAAGGAAACCCATGTAAGTCTGGAGTAATCATCAATAATCAACATGAAGTAGTTTTTTTTCCCTGTGCCTTCCTGTCTTGATGGTCCACATAAATCCATATGAACTAGTTGGAGTGGTTTCTCTGTTGAAGTAAAGCTCTTGGACTTAAATTGTGTCCTGTTTTGCTTCCCTACCTAACAGGGTTTACACATTGACTCTTGGGGCTTTGATATTCTCGGAAGATCTTTTACTGCCTCAAGGTTTTTGAGTTTGATTAAGTGGTCAAAGTTTAGATGTCCAAGTCTCCTATGCCATAACCAGCTTTCATCATGTTTTCTTAGATGACATTCTTCTCTATTTTCTTTCAGCACATATACATTATTTTCTGTCCTTATGCCTTTGGCCACCACTTTTCCTGATTTTACAGACTTTATCTTGCAGTCCTTGGACATGAACAACACCTCGCATCCTCTGTCACACATTTGACTTACACTGAGTAGATTATGTTTCAGCCCATCCACAAGTAGAGCATCTTGGGCTTTTCCTTTTCCATTACTTAAGCTCACCATCCCTTTGCCTTTTATTTTCCCTGGAGCATCATTTCCAAAGGTTACGCTTCTTGATTTTCTTTCACTTAGAGATAGAAACTTGCCTTTGTCTCCCGTCATGTGTTTGAGGCATCCACTATCTATATACCAAGGGTTAGTTTTTCGTTGAGCAGACAATACTAATCCACACTTGTTACTTTCCTTCTTCTTCCAAAACTTGACATTTTCAGCAGGGGATTTCGAATCTGGTTCATAGTTCCTTAACCGACACTCAATAGATTTATGTCCAAAGTTATGACA
>ML786083.1:202820-225630 GCA_009831015.1 Picea engelmannii | reverse complement strand
GAAGAGTCACTATCGGTGTCTTCTGAGGAGTCATCATTGTTTACACATAAACTTTTCTTTTTATCAAATCTCCTGGATTTGTGCTTCTCTTCACCTTCATAGTTATGATCATGTTTCTTGTGTGGACATTTATTTGCAAAATGTCCTATCCTTCCACAGTTAAAGTATTTGAAAGGCAGTTTACCTTTGTATTTTCCTGATCCCTTCTTCAGTCTCTTCACAAATTTTGCTTCAATTTCATCGGGCTCAGAATCCTCATTCTTGTCTGCTTTAAATGATGCTTCTCTGGAAGTGGGTTTATCTTTAACTATTCTCATTTCATATGCAGTCAGTGTTCCTAGAAGTTGATCAAACTGCAAGGTTTTTAGATAATTAATTTCTTCTATAGCAGAGACCTTTGGGTTGAACCTATCTCGGAGAGATCTCAAGATTTTCTGAACTAAAGAAGGTTCCCCAATTGTTACACCAAGTGCCTTTAGTGCATTTACCATTTCTTCTATTCTCAGAAATTATTTTCCAATAGTTTCATCTTCCTTCATCTTCAGTTGTTCAAACTGTATTCTGTAGGTTTGAAGCTTTGCATCCTTTACCTTCTCATTACCCTCATAACTATTAATGATCTTGTCCCACATTTCTTTGGCAGTTTCTAGGTGCATAACTTTTACGAATTTTGCTTCTGCAAGCCCACTCAAGATAGAATTCATAGCCTTAGCGTTGAAGCTAAATTCTAGTTTGTCATCCTTATTAGCTACCACAACTGGCTTTATATAATCAATATCTACCACATCCCAAACATCTGCACCTAAATCCATTATGTAGGTTCTCATTCTAACTTTCCAGAAGGCAAATTTTGTTCCATTGAACAAAGGGGTCTTATTGGTTGAATTTCCTTCATGGCTTGACATGTTTAATCTCTAGGCTCTAGCCTTAGATAAAAGGGGCATGCTCTGATACCAATTATTGGACAACTGAGAGGGGGGGGGGTGAATTAGTTGTCACCGTGCTTAAACAATTTTTATTCTTTTAAACTCTTTGCAGAAACACTGAATGATGATCACATTAATGCAAGAAAATAAACAATAGCACATTCAACATCAGTCACATATATGAGAAAATCAGAGACAAATATTTCCCGAGGAAACCCATACAGGGTAAAAACCTCTTTTTCTTTATATGATAAGTAATAGTTAAATTATTTACATTATCATACATATGAGCACCAACTCATAATGAGGCTACAACCTCAGTTTTGCAAGTTGCTACTTGTTGAGAGCACCAACTCTCTATTTTCGCTAGCACCCACTAGAAGGAAGCACCAACTCCATGGTTTCTCTAGCACCAACTAGAGGGAAGCACCAACTCCCTGAGTGTTTCCAGCACCGACTAGATGGAATCACTAACTTCCAATCATACAGGCACCAACCTGTATAGCAGAGAACAAGAGTTCTCCCTTGCACCACCTTGCCACCCTAGTTTCTCTGGCTACAACCAGATGGAAGCTACAACTCCTTGTGTTCAAGCACCCACTTGAACCTATGAGGACAACAATCCTCCCTAGCACCTCCCTTCCACCCTGAAATAGAAATCTTTGCTACTGAAACTTATTATAGTGATATGATGTTCAACAATGGCTTACCAAACTCATCATTGTTCTGCTGCATTTCGTTTCTCTGTCTGCCTCATTGCCTTTCTGCACACATGACTTGCGTTGTCTGTTCTTCTACCTTTTATGCTCTGTGCACCATTTCCATTCACTACACAGTTCCTCTTCTGTTCAATTCAGCTGCTACCCTCTCCTCCTTCTTCACACATGAATCACCTTCAATAATAACAACCACAAAAACTCCAATAGAAACCGCAACCCCTTCTCTTCTCTACACCGTGTATATATGTCACTTTTGTGCATCTTGTGCACGCAATATTCGCCATTCCTCTACATGCTCATACCGTGCCAATATCCTCCACATATCAAGTGTTCTGCGTGATCATCATCACGACTCTTCAACTTCTCTGGCAGTTCAACCCCTGTGTCTATCATCACTAGGTGTTAAGATGAGATTCCTTTTTATCTTTGGCAGTTGCGACTCTTCGTCTTCTTTGTTACAGTCGAGATCATCCTTTATGTTTTAGTTATGAGCTCAAACCCTTATCTAGCTGTCAATTTCCTCCATGAATCATCTTCATTCCACTGGCAGATTCCATGTGACTCTTCAGCTCCTCTAAAAATCACACTGAAGTCTCTTCGCATCCTCTGGTAGAATCCATCAATTGTTTCTAGCAGTTTCACTGTGTCGTGCAACAGTAGCCCTCTGATCTTTTTCAAATTCACCTCCACTGTTGGATTGAATCCATGGGATCTTGCATTCATTTCGGCATTTTGACATCCGACAATTCTGTGTTGAGTGTCTCGACACTTCATTTCTCGATCTTTGAAGTTCCGATACAGAACTTTTCTGCACTAGCTCCTTCCCCAATATGACTATGGTCATAACCAAGTGCCTATGCAAAAAGCGCTTTTCGTGAATTCACATTTCGTGAATTTGAAGATGAGGCATATTGACTTTCCATGTCGCGATCTCTGAAACCCCGAAATGGAGCTTATCTGGATTGACTCCTTCCCTTCTTGTGACCATGGGATGTGACCACAGCCTTATGCATAAGGTGATTTAACGATTTTGCATTACGTGAGTCTGGAGATGAGACATCTCAACTCTCTAAGTTGCGATCCCCGATACCCCGAAATGGAGTGGGATCAATGGTCCTGATCAGATCTTGATTCAACAACTGTGATTGAATCACAATTTCGCATATCGTGAAATCGACATTCTTGTTGCATTGTTTGCTTGCCTCTCCATGTTGTGATCCCTGAAACTCTGATATGGAGTTAGATCAGCGGTCCAGATCTGAGCTTGATTCTACGGCTGCGATTGAATCACAATTTTGCATATCGCAAAATTGTCATTCTTGTTGCATTGTTTACTTGCCACTCCATGTTGCGATCCCCGAAACTTTGACACAGACTGGAATGAACGGTCCAGATCAAAGCTTGATCTGACAGCTCAGATTACATCATAATTTCTCATATCGCGATATCATGATTCATGATGTTAATAATCTTTGACATGTTCAACTCGCGATCCTCGAAACTCCGACATGGACTAGAATCAACGGTCCAGATTCAACCTTGATTCAATGGCTGCGATTAAATCACAATTTTTCATATCGCGAAATTGAGATTTCTGTGGATGATATTACTTGTCATCTCCAACTCTCGATCCCCAAAACTCCGACAGGGAGTCAGATCAACGGTCCACATAACCCCCTGAGATGGACGATCCTCCTGCTTTCGGGATTTTGTGAGCCCTCTACTCCTTGCACTTTAAAGAACGTGCAGGTTCTCCTCGATCCAATAGTGGTCGGACCCTATGCTCGGATCTAACGCCTGAGATCTATCCTCCTCTTCAGTGTGCTTCTTGTCTATATTCTGATCTGATGACCCTCGTTCTTTCAGGAATTTTGAATGAGATCCAATGATTAGAAATGCTTCTCGGGCCTTCGATCATTTTATCAATGTTGTGTTGCCTTCGATCATTCGATCTTTCTGGACTTATCTTCTATTTGCCTATTGATCATCTCTATTGTACTCAAGCCATCATCAGTGTTGTACTTTCCATCAATGAAAAGCATATGCTGCATGTTAAACATTTTCCAACAGATCCCCCCAAGGATTTTTTTTGGGAAAATTTCCTTGTAAAATATTGTAATTTTGTTGGCAATCTAGACCATTCATTATAATGTCGTAGATATGACAGTAGAAGTTATGTTAGGGTTTTCACCCAAAAAGGTAACCCTTTTTTGTATGAGGGAATTATATTGAGGTTGTGTGTGATATACAATATTGTATTATGAGAGAGGAGACTATGAGAGAAAAGAGAGGAAGTTAAATCGGGTGTGTTGTAGGTTTTATCCCTTCATTTTGATGGATAATAAAAAGGAAGGACCTTGTAACTTCCCGAGTCGTTCCGAAAAAAAATGAAGTACGAAGGTAAAATATTTTTTTGTTTGTGTGTGTTAGGAAAAAGAAGCATCACAACATAATTGTTAGCAATGCTTAATCAACACGAAATCATAGTTAAAGCATTACAAGTGACATGTCATAGAAATAAATAAAGACACAATCCCAACAAACTAACATAAATAGAAACGACACATTCTTTACGCATAAAAAAAGATAATAGCGACCCTAGTTCGACGCATAAACATAAATAGTGACGCAGTTCAACACCTCACAATCAATTGAAGAGAAAAGTAAATAATGATCAACCAAACACTAAATATTAAAAATTACTACCCTCCCAACCTATCCTGCATGGTTAGGACCTCCAGGACACATAAACAATGCTCAAGCCTAGGACTCATCCGATTGATTTTGACCATTTAAGGTCTGAGGGTTGGCGACTGTTATGAGGAACAAGGAGGTGTCTATATCCCACTATTCCAATTAGTCAAAAACAACTAGATCAATCAATCAATCTCACTTATCAATTAATCATGGAAAAAGAGTAATATAATTATTACACCAAACAACATCAATATTATTCACTGGTACAAGAGAATCTAATTACTAAAACAATCATAAATCAATATTATATAGTGGCGCAAAAGAATCTAATTACCAAAACATATGTCAAGGAAGTGACGCTAATACCACCTAAGATACAATCCAATCACATTCCTACTACATTGACCCTATAAATTAAATTGAAGAAATTTCACCAATGAAACCATCCAACCATTGTCCAACTACAAACACATATCGAAAATTGACACAAATAGCCGTCTATGAAGCATTCCAAATACATAACATGTATCATTTTATTTGATGCAATTAGCCATCTAAGAAGAATTCCAACTACAAGAACATGTATCATTTTATTTGACTCAATTAGCCATCTAAGAAGCATTCCAACTACAATAAAATATATCATTTTATTTGAAACAATTAGCCATCTAAGAGAATTCCAACTACAATAACATGTATCATTTTAACTAACACAATTATCCATCTAGGAGCACTCCAACTACAATAACATGTATCATTTTATTTGACACTATTAGCCATCTAAGAAGCATTCCAACTACAATAACATGTATCATTTTATTTGACGCAATTAGACATCTAAGAGAATTCCAACTAAAATAACATGTATCATTTTATTTTACACAATTATCCATCTAAGAGGATTCCAACTACAATAACATGTATCATTTTATTTGGAGTAATTATCCATCTATTGATAACAACCAAGGAATGACCTCTATATGAATTTTTTATCAACAAGAGAAGACTTACCCTGCACACCAGCCAAGTTCTATGCCACGCCCCTTGATTGTCACCTTAGTAAATTAATTTTTTTTTTATCATTCTAAAAGGGATAACAGTTAGGAGCTAATGAGAAAAATAACCTTCCATGGCTATAAATTAATCAAAATTTATTATAATATATTCACCTTCCCTTATCTAGTGCTAAGTAGGGATGGGATTCTTAACTGGAAAACTCGAAATCAATGCTCCATTTTTCACACCGTCCAACCAGTATAATAATACATTTCATTTTTCAATGATAACCTTCGATGGGTTTCCTAAAGGATAAATCATTGTTGGTTTCCACCTTAATGCCAGGGATGTTTTTTTGGAAACTAAATTCGGGTTGCCTGGTATGTGTGCAGAGTTGTGGGGAGAAAAAAATAGGAATCAAGAACATTCTAAGAGGTCAATATTATGTCTTACAGTGTAGGGATAATAGACTATGAACTTTCTAAAACTATGGAATGAAATTAAGAAGAAAAAGGGTATGTTGTAGGAAGAGCTCGACTAAAATTGTGGGAGTAAGTCTCTCTGGATAAAAATTTCCAGGAAAAAAAAAATCTAGGAAGGGTGCATGCATTGTTTTAACGGACAAATTATACTAGTGCCAAGGCTATGGGAAACTCTCCCATGGGAGAGCGCATGCATTGTTGAACGAACAAATTCTACCAGCACAAAAAATATGTTTCCCACGGGAGAGCGCATGCATTGTTGAATGAACAAATGCTACCAACACAAAGTTACAGGAATCGTTTCCCATGAGAGAGCGCATGCATTGTTGAATGAACAAATTCTACCAATCCAAAGCTACAATAAATTTTCCCATGGTGTGGAAGTGCAACACGAAGAAGGTTTAATAAAACAGTTGATCATTCAATCTGGAAGGTATTTAAGATGATTTAGTTTTGGTTGACCCAAGTGCTAGTGGGAAACCCCCCCTATGGATACACCAGGGTTTACAATGTAGGAAGATCAATAATCATTTAAAAGTCTCCTACTTCTCCAACTACCCCAAACATACCCCAGACTCATACAATAAAAGAAAAATGGGAAGGATCGGGTAACTGTACCTCTACTCCACGTCCAATGATGATCCTCTCGCACTTGAAAGCTTCGCTGACTGCACACCTCCTCCCAAGGCTGGCCTACATTCAAAGAAAAACAAACAAAAATATACAAGCATGAAATTCATAAACAAATTAGGGTTATACATTAGAATATTAAAATAGAAATAATCAGAAACATTCAACAAGCCATGATTTGGGACATGAAAAGTACTTCTTTTATTGATAATACAATGATCACTTACAACCAAAGATGGCTACTGCTCCACAGACCTAGTTTGGGATCCTCTTCACCAAGCTCCAAGTGCACCTCTGTATGGATTCTCCTCTCAACCTTCTTCTTGGGAAGTAAAATGGGTTTCTGATGGAGGAAGGAAGGAAAATTGGGGAATTCTGAGGCAATTCTCACAAAAGGGCTGCAATTACTTGGGGCAAGGAAGGGATGTGAAACAGGAAGAGTTCCACTATTATTATGTATAGATGTGGAATAATACCCAAACACCTCCTTTTATATGAAAAAAGGATGGTTATTCAACTAGGTGACAGGCTATAGGCGGTGGATTAGTTGGGAAACTACCCGATAGCCCGTAATCTCAATACATTCCTTGCAACTTTTTATTTTTTGAAACATTTGCAACTATACGCGGGATTTAGTGGTACAGTATGCGTACATAGGCAGGTTGTAGTGGTGAAAAAATCATATGTACCCAGGAAGTATTGGTGTAGGGCACGTACATCTTCAAAAAATGGGCTTTTTAGAAGAGCAACTCAGTGATGGCTTGACAAAAAATGCAAGGAAGAGGGCCAAATGCCAGGTATGCATGTGTAGATAAATTTATGGTTATAATAGATGTCCCCTAATGTGTGAGGTCAAAAGAGGATATGATGAATGAAATACATTAAGAAATCTTCACCAATGTACGAAACGAGTGAGCCTAGGACCATATTTTTGGAGGTGCCATTTGAAAAAATAACAATTGTCTCTCTGAGGCGAGCATACCCATGCTCGGGATGAAAATAAATCATGGATTCCAATCAAATACACTATAGATCCATGTCATATAAATTTATAAAGTGTAGCCACGAGTAATACACAATGGATCTACATATCAAAATCAAAGATATACAAGTATAATATCCATCTTCAAGTAGCCAACAACACCTGATGGCTGGAGATGAGGTCTTCATAGATCGAGAAACAACTTCAAGATCTTCAAAACTTGGGTAGGATTACAATGTGAGTGTATGAATTCACTACCCATAGGTCTTCGATGGCTCCTCAGGAAAATACAAGAGGATCTCGATGATGAGGCAAAGAGCTTCATTGCTTTCGAAAAAGGACTTGATTGGAATTTTGGGATGGTCGGGCATGAGGTCAAGAGACAAAATGTAGAAAGGAAAAATTAAGCTAGGTGAAACATCCCTTGGACAATAGCATGAAATATGATCAGACTCAGGAAACATGACATTGACATAAGTTCACGATGTAGGAGGCAACACAAACTCTCCATATGTTTGGAAGAGTAACCAAATGGAGGAGGACACAACTCTATGTAGCGAGAACGTATTCCTAAGATCAGATGAGATCCCAAATATTGATGAAAAAACAAAAGGATGTGCTTTGTCCAAGGGTGACTCATTGTGTTGCCAAAAAAGAATATATATTTCCTGTCCCCTCCTTTTTGGTTTTTTTTTTCTTTTTTTCTTTTTCAATTTTTAAAGAGCTTGAAAAATAATAAAATAATGCTACGTTACAAAGGGGGAATGAGTGTCACAAGCATACTAGTTCTAAGCGCAAGCAACACACTAATTCTTAGAGTAAGTAGACATGTGCAAGAAAAGGACACTCGGGGAAAATTCCTCCATGGGTCAAGGTGTCGGGTCGTAGAGGAAAAGTGCTACAAGGCTTGTGTATAAGGCATGCTTCAAAGTTTCAATTGAGAGAAACATGGAGCTGACATTAGGCCAAAGATGCAGAGATATAAATGTGATTATCAAGACACAATGAAACCCCATTCAATGTAATTTTAACAAGCCTAGAGAAGGTAATATCGATAGTTTTTTCACGTTTAGAGAGTCTGGAAAAACATAAAAGAAGACTCCAGTGGGGTAATTTTTTTGAAAATAGTCTAGTTGGTTCGCAAAAGGGGTAAACTAGCACCAAAAAGATGTCTATTCAAAACCATTTTAATGTGTGTGATAAAAATAATATCACTCAAAAATATTTTCAATTTTAAGGAGTCTGAAAAGAGCTTAACTATGGATTCACTGCCTTTTTCTAGATTTAGTCTCCTTAGACCAAAAAACTATAAAATTTACTAAGGAGAAATCTCCCGTCAAGATGAATCTCCCAAGGTAAACTCATACCAGTAGATGTTCTTTTGGACCAATTTAACGAGTGTGAAAGAACAAGGTCACTCGGAAATATTTTCAATTTAAGGAAGCCTGAAAAGAGCTTAACTATAGACTCCATGGGGGTTCCTTTTTTGTAATTAATCTCCAAGGCTTGAAAAAGGTGATAAACCAAAGCCAATGAGAATGTTCCTTTTTCATAAATTTATTCCCTCGGGCCCAAGAAAGGGTTAAACTTATACCTGAGAATACTCTTCTTTCAAACTGAGGTTCCTATAGGATACCTTTGTTCATACAATTGACCATCGGACCAAAAAAGGGGTAAACTACCATCAGACAGACGTGGCTTCAAGTTTTAGTTTTGTGAGCGTGAAGGGAAAAAAGATTTCTCAACAATATTTTCATGTTTAAAGAGTCTAAAAAGGGCTGAGAGAAGACTCCATGAGGTTACTTTTCTTTGTTAATCTGATAATATTTAAAAGAATAAATGTAGTCTCGTCAGATGTTACGTTCGGATTTTAAAGCGAGCTTGAAAGACAACAAAGCATGCTCATTTTGGGAGTCCTGAGGGTGAGGCCAAGAGTGATGGTGCAGCAAATGAATGAGGCTCAAACTCGTAATCATGACAGGACTAACAAGGACTCTCGAGCCTAAAGTCATTATAGAAAGCATGGAAACCAAAATGCAACAAGGATCTATCTAGGGCATCCATGTAAAGGTAGGCTCTACCACCAAATCACAACAATTCTAAAGCAACAATGATGGTTCTATGTCGAACTTCAGTGGGATTGATCCTATGGAAACGTGTAATAGACAACGAGATGCCATGGAGCATGATGTATGTACACTAGAGGGAGAGGGAACACGAGAAGATCGATATCTTGGTCGATGAGGACCCTACTACCATTTATGCATTGAAACAATGTGGGCTATGGAATTTCTACCAATGTCCATTTATGGGGCACAACCCAAGCTACTGAACTCCTTGGTGGATTACTAGCACCCAGACATAGAGGAATTTATGATTGAGGGGAATTTGTTGACTCCGATGAGTGAGGATATATATATATTGACTGGCCTCTCGAGGAGAGGGGAACCAGTCATCCTGCATACATTTCCCCTTGGGCCCTTCAACATCATCGACTACATCGGGATGCACTGCGAGGCTGGCACTAAGAAAGTAGGTTCTGAAGTGCCCATCAAAAAGATCACCAACTTGTCACTAAAGGTGATCCTATTTCTCATTGGGCGGATCACTGGATCCGCGGTTGTCCACCACGCTTCCCAGGTGCACATGTATTTTCCATGCAGTGCCTAGGTGCTCGTATTTTTGAATGGAGCACGACCATGCTCACTTGCATGAAGAGGAATATTACATATTGTTGTAAGCGTAGAAACAATAACTTTGGGTTCGGTACCATTCTGTGCTCATTCTTATTTGAGAGGGTACCCAGTTTAAGTCTGAAACAAACAATATGAGGGCATGTGGCCTCTTTCCTAGAGGTTTGTATATGGGAATCATTTCTTCCATGACAGGGGGAGGAAGGACCATAGTGGCCTTCGATGACAAATTCTTTGACTAGTGGGAATGACAGATTCCAACGATAAAGGACTACCCATACACTGGAATCAACTTTTCCAGAGATCCTGACATGCCCATACCTCCTATAGAGGTGTGAGGAGAGATAGGTATGTGTGTTTTAAGGTTATTTAATTTTTAATTTATTTTATATATATCATTTTTTATATGTATCAGAGTATTGACAACTATGTATCTGTTATGTATAGATGTGAGACCATTGCACTCGATATACTTCTCAAGCACTAGGCGATGTCCTTGACTAGAGGTAGTACCAGCAACAGCTGGCAAACCAGCAGCCACAGGGGGACCTCCAACCAGAGAGGCTAACAGAGTTTTGAGATAGGTGGAGCGTAACCTCATCATTCTCACTCGTTTATATCCCATCATCGAGATCCAGGATCTACTGTCATCCATGCAACCTCATGTAGTTGGGATGCTACGGACTTGGGTCCAACTTTTTGGGTGTTTTCCAAACGTCATCGTTCACTACAGCAAGGCCACCAGGTCCTAATATTAGATAATATGGAATCATTATGTGCCGAGGAAACTTTTTGTATATTTATGAGGGCATAAGCCCCGTGATGTGTACCGGATTATTATTTTTATGGTATTCACGCCCACCTATGTACTCTGACACTTTTTGAGATATATATATATATATATATATATATATTATGTCGTATGGATCACATTTTTTACAAATGTATGTACATCTGTATGTGCGTGCTTCCTTTTATGTGTGTGCAACATGCCAATCTAATACTTGATTAGCTAGATTATATGTCATTTGATTTAATCTCCTCGGAACATGGATATACGTAATGTAATCAAAGAAATGTTCTAAGAGATGTACCCTAAGGAAGCATTGGTGTTAAGTAGGATGATAAACATGGTAAAATCCATTTAACTAGGACACAACTAATTGAGCATATAAGTAAACTCGAAGGTGACAAATTCCATGAGAAAAGGCGTCACAAAGAAACTCTATCACTGCATTGTACTCGACGACATTGTTTTTGGCGTCACCTAGACAAATACCTCCAGAAGATAGAAATTTTCCTTGAGGCGTGAAAATCACCCAAGCTGTAGAAGAAATCCTCCGAGTGTGTCAGATAACATCATCCATGAACCCAAAGAACACCTCTGATTCACTTGACATCTTCCATAGTGAAAACAATGAGATAAATAATGACACTTCCATAAAACAAAAAGAGAAAATCCTATATAAGAACTATACATATGTACAAGAAGTCACCCAGGCAACCAACCAACAAGTAATAATTCTTGAGGTAGAGCCCATTTCTAGGCTCCACCAAAGAATTTCCCTCAAAGTCAACCAGATGATAAGTTCCCTTCTTTAAGACCTCTTTCAGAATGAAAGGTCCGAACCACATGGGTTTAAACTTATCTGCCACCAGGGGATCCTTAGATTGGTCGTAGACCAGGATAAGGTCTCCTTTAGACAAAATACAAGGATGAACGTACTGATCATATTGACACTTGACTCATTGCTTGTGAGACTCGTTGGCCAAGGTTGTATCACGACGTTTCTCATCGAGCTGGTCGAGATATAATAGGCATTCCTCAAGTGGTGAAGTGTTTGGAAATAACTCTACTGCCAACTTTAAAGATGGGATTAGGAACTCTATAGGAAAGACTACTTCCAGCCTGTAAATGAGTTAAAAAGGTGAGAAATCGATGGCAGCCTTTACAGACGTTTGGTAGGCCCATAACGCTAATTAAAACATCAAATTCCAATTTGAATTTTCATAATTGATCGTTCACTACAGAATAGTCTTGAGGGACTTATTCACAACTTCCACCTGACCATTTTCTTGTGAGTAGTAGGGTGGTGAATGATATTACCGCAACCCAAGATTTGATGTTAAATCATACATCATTTTTTTCTGGAAGTGACTTCCATGGTTAGTGACAATATCCTTTAGGATGCCAAACCTTACTACTATCTGGTTAAAAAGGAAGAGTGTTGTTGTTTCGCCATCATTGTTAAATGTTGGCATAGCATTGACCCACTTTTTCAAGTAGTTTACCGCTATGATGATATAACGATGATCCCTGTCTGAAGCTGGGTGGAATGTAGTAAAATCAATTCCCCACTTAGTGAAAGGGCCAACAACAATGATGGGAAACATAGGAGCAGGATGTTCCCTCATCTTCTGAGAGAAGATCTAACACGGGTGGCACTTCTTGATTGACTCAACACAATCCTTGATTAACGTAGGCCAAAAGTAATCGACTCGTAGAATATTTTGGGTTGTTTCCAACCCAGAAAAATGACCACCACATGCTCCAGTGTGTAATTCGTTAAAAACGAGTTCTTCTTCCTTGTGTATAAGGCACCAAAGAAGAATGCAATCCATGCCTCGACAATACAAAGTGTCATCGAGTATGAGATAGTTTCATGCCTGATGGTGAATTTGTTAATTCTCACCACGAGAAGAAGAAGCAGGGCACTTCAAAGTCTGGATATAGAATAGTATATGTCCACACCAGGGATATGAAGATGTGATCAGAAAAATATCTCCTTTAATAGGATTTTCTTCGGGCGTAACATCACTTGATTCGACCGAAAGTTCCAAAATAAGTTCCACAAAAACGAATGAATTTTTGGAATTCGTTGACACAAAATCCAAGTCAAATTCCTGGAGGATTACAATCCATATACTAATATTTCTGCCAATGACACGTCATGTCAAGACATAATGAAATTGATTCACAATGATGATGACAATGGTCTTGTGAAAAATAATATAATGATGAAATTCATGGACAACATGCACTACTGCCAACAAAAACTTCTCAACATGGGAATAGTTTAGTTCCGACCCAACCAGGCCTTGACTCATGTAATGAATGACATGCTCTTCATTAGTATCATCCTATTGAACCAATACCATGCCGATGGTCAACACTGCGGTTGCCAAGTACAATAAGAAATATTTATTATAATTGGGAAGCTGGAGTAGAGGGGAAGATGTGAGGGTGCGTTTCAACGCTTCAAAAGAGCACTGAGTGGCTTCATCCCAACATAAAGGGACTCCCTTTTTCAATAAACACATGAACCCTTTAGTGATATCGGCATATTTTGCCATAAAACATCTTAGAAATTTCTCTTTTCCCTATAAGCTCTGAAGATGGGGGACTGTGCACGAGGGAGACAATTGAACTATCACCTCATCCTTAAGAGGATTGACGATGATCCTTATTGTCAAAACTATGAAACCTAAAATATGACTCGACGTCACGTAGAAACTACACTTGTTAGGATTCAAGTGAATCTGTTAGTAGTGACAACGTTCGAAGATTAGTTAGAGGTGTGAGGGATGATCAAATCTCTTGTGAGAGTGTGATGCTATATCATTAAGTTAAGCCTTTAATATATGTCTAAGGTCATGGAAGGAAAAATAGATGTCCTGTTGAAAAGTGTCTCCATCATTCTTTAGGCCAAAAGGCATCTTACGATAAGAAAATGTTCCCCACAAACAGATAAAATTTGTTTTATGCTAGTCTTCGGGTTTGATCTGAATTTGGTTACATCCCAAAAAACCACCCATGAATGAAAGGACTTCACAACTTGCACATTCATCGACAATCTGATAAATGAATGGGGTGGGGAAATTATCCTTTGCACAAGCCTTATTCAAGTCACAAAACTCCATGCACATGTGAATCATACCCTATTTTTTGTTAAATGGAACAGGATTTGACACCCATTGCGTCAATTGCATGGGGTAGATGAAATCAACTTTAAGAATTTTCTCTACTTCAGCCTTAATAGCTTCTACTTTTTGAGGATTCACCAAAAAAATATTCTATCGGACTAGCTTGGCATCAAGATAATTCATTATCTCATGTTCGACGATTCTTGGATCGATGCTTGTCCTTTCCTCATAAGACTAGGAAAAAAACGTCGCAAAATTACTTAAATGAGTCTATATATATTTGAATCTCTTTAGAGGAGCAGTCCGCTTCGACAAAAACATTCTCCATGATGCTAGGAGTTTTGGAGATATCTATAGGGATAATTTAAGTGATACTCACTATATTACCCTCGACATAAAATTTGTGCGTAGCCAGAGGATTAATAGGACAAGACCTATCTCCAGTAATAGTCAACGCGAATTCACCAACCTCTATTCTTCTTAAATCTGGGAGAAAATAAGATCTGTGATGGAGGTCATCCTAGGGTCTGTTCAAAGTAGTCAATGCCTCTATAATCGCCTCCTTAGAGGGCAAGACCAAGTCTAAAGAATCTGTAGTGGAGAGGGAGCCTTGAGCCAAAGTAGGCTCTAGAATCGGATCTAAATCCTATGCAGGAGTCAGAATGGGGTCGATCGAATCTTGTTGGACAATACTATACACAAATTATGTCGCAAACAAGGGCACCGACATGCCAGGATTCCCTGTCCCTTCCATAGAGGCCGATGAGCAAGGAAGAGTCCACAGATCATGAAAGTAAGTCGTTCAGAACGATGACACTTGAAATATTTCAGCCCTAGGCTTGGCATGGGTAGCCAATTTAATATTGGCATCGCCAAAAGAAGGCGGGTAATCGAAAGTACCCATCAATGGTTGGCACAAAAAAACCCTTACATTGACGATGTTGGCCTGAGGGTTATCAATCATCGAGACCGTGGATGCCCCCAATGAAGGGTCAGGATGGGAGAAGGACAACTGGTCAATGGTTACAGTTCAACCCTCGTGTGGAAACAATAAGACCCGAAAAAATGTAGCAACCATCACTTGCATTTCATAGGTACAACTCCTTCCTAAAAAGGGGTTGTGGTCGAGAGCCACATCGACCACTTCAAATTTGACGCACACCGTCTTCCTTCCTAACTTCAAAGGGAAAGAAGGGATGATTCCATGTGGTTTGAAAGAACGATCATCGAAAGAAATAAGAATATTAGGTGACAGATACAAAATGGGTTGGCAGATGGCCTTCCAACATGCCAATGACATCATGCAAGTCGAGGCGCCCTCATCAACCACTATCCAAAATATATTCTGGGTAGAATATTTCATGGGATAAGCCACTACAATCTAAAACGCAATGTGGTAAGGGAGATGAGGTTTCATGTCAGTTGTATCGAGAATGATCATTCCTATATTACAAGTCTCTGCAGATCCCAAGGTGGATAATAGTGCCTTTCTCTGTGAATAGTATCTATAGAGGACCTCCAAAGAGGACATCTCACAAGGGAACTATGACAAATCCTCCACCACAAAGTAGTGTTGGGCGAACCTTGCATTCGGATTATGAGAATCTTTATTGAACACCCCTTTCGGGATGCGTGTCATTTTTTCTCCCATCATCCTCTCAATATGGAGAGGAATAGGTGGGTTTGTGGCTTCTTTACCCTTTTCGGCAGATTCCAACATTTTGTATTCATTTGACCTAGTCACTATGTAAGCATAATCTTTTATCATGTAAACATTTGTGGCTGAGGGATTACTAGAAGATGTGGGGGGTCCCTAACTTCCCCCATCTTCCCTCAAAGAGGCTTGAGTCATATTTTTCCCACGTGGAAATGGATTCATTAGCACAACAGGTTGTTTTTGCACCAATAACTTATGGGCCTCCACAAGTCAAGGGAACAGGTGATTCAGATGGTACTTCATGAAAAGGTTACATTGATACTTTGACTTTCTCTTCTCTGTCTTTCCCCCATGAGCATTATTGTTAGGTTTCTTATCCCCTTTATACTTCTTGGTTCATTGTTTTTTTTCCTTCACTCTGTTGGTTGGCCTTCGGTTTCATCGAATGAAAACTTTGTTTGTCAGACATTTTGGTAGGGGGAGCAGCCGAACTGAAGGTCTGGTTGGCCTTTTTCTGTTGTATTGACAATTGTTACAATTGATTTGACAATTGATCAATGGAATTTGCTTGTGCTGAAACAACTATACCATCGACATGTGGTCCATAATTTTATTTTTCCTTGTCAAGAATGATCTGTGGCGCATCTAGAGAAATATCATACAGTAAGCCAGCCTCAGAGTATATCAGTTTGAGCTATTGCACTCTCATTATCGCCTACTCCTCTGAAAACACTCCCAAAGTTGCAACGTCCTTGGATAATTATGGTACTAAAAACTACATGAACCACTCTAGTGGGAAAGCCGATGGGACCTAGACCTTTATCAAGCTCTTCCGACGCCACCATTCTCAGATGTGATCTAAGATATGATCGGCCTTAGTCTGCTCAATGTTGGCCAATAATTCAGTTCTGACATTGTATCTCATGGGTAGTTGGAAGTGGTTTTGGAAAACCATTGTGGAATCGTTAAATTAAGAATATATTGAGTGGTCGTGCTAGATGTACCATTTTGTAGCACCCTCGATAAGAGTGTGTTGAAACAGACGCAATTTCACGAAGTCATCTTGCAACGATTTTGACAAGCACCATAGGTGGAAAGTTGTCATGTGATCACCTGGATATTTGTCAGGATTTCCTTCAAATTTTGGAATATCCAAGGGAAACTTAGTCGGCATGGGGGGGCAATGCATATCGTGACAAATCGGGTCATTCAACAACCTTGAGTAGACTGGAAAGTGTAACATTGCCAGAAATGGTAGCTTGGGTTAGGTACTATGTACAGGAAAAAGGGGCCCTTGAGTTTGACATGCAGAAGTTTTCCAGGAAAAGTTGGGTTACTGGTCAGGGTTTTGGTAGATACCATGGCCTTAACCAACGTGAGGAAACTACATTTTCTAGGATATCATTGGTTGATTCTTGTAATTCGATGACGATGGTTGGGTAGGGATTTCCCCCTATGTTGTGTTCCAAATATTCTGGAAGGGGTTTCCCCCAGCCGATCCGATGGGCATAAGTATTGAGCCTTGCTCAGGGTTGCATTTACCATGGAAGGGGTTTCCCCTAGTTAGCATCCCTTGCAAGGGAGCTGATCCCTACCAAGGATTCCAAAGTCCTTGTGAGGAGAAAACTCTTGTACTTGCCCCCTGTGTAGGAATAGTGTCATGCACAATATTATGTTGTCCAAAACTAGGTTTGCCCCCGCCTGAGATGACAGTTGACGAAAAAGCATTATTACCAAACATGCCGAACAAAGAGAACAACATGGATCCCACCGGCGTGGTGTAATAATAAGGTCCTAGAATGTCGTCTCCAAACAAGTTGTAGTTCATGTTTGGCCCGATGGGTGGCTGGAAAGAACCATCGAATGAGGGGGACAGAGGAGGTATATGACCCCCACCATAAGGGATAGTGTTATAGAAGACTGAGGTGCCCCTAATGGACCCTTGCAAGGGATCATTTGAGCTCCCTTCTCCCATACCCATGGTCTATAGGGTGGAGTAGGTAAGGATACATTTTGTATCAAAGTTGTGCATCCCATATGAAAATGGAGGGCCCGTCGCACTTTGCATAAACAGAGCAGTGGTCGTCGCTGCTAAAGATATCAGACCATTGCCTGAGGTAGATGGGGTCGATACCAATGTGGTCCGGATGGGTGAAGGTGGGTTAGGAGGTGGGATACCCCCTCTAGTGGCAGTTGTTAAGGGAGTGTAAGGAATTCCAAACGAAGTAGAAACATTTTCTTCCATAACTACTTGTAATACTATCTGACGCTCGTAAGGTGTTATCCTTAGAGGGAAAACTTGTACAAAAATTGGTGCCAAAAAGTCAGTGATCGAAAGGTTGGCTGGCCTGAGAGCTTATTCTCCAAATTTAGAAACAATAGGTTCCTATGGATTCGAGTAATCTCCTCTCGGAGAAAGATCAGGCACAATTTCCTATGGACCGATCGTTTCGTATGACCCTTGTTATAGGCCCCGAAGCCTTCACTACCGCCAGAGCTCTTGATCTTACACTTTGTGGAAAGATCAACAACACAGTAAGGATTTAACTAACGTTTAAAACCAAGCACACACCAGAAAATTTCCTACAATATAAACCAAGAAAACCACTATCTAGTTGGAAGAACAGTTACGCCAACCAACACTAGAGCAACTTACCGGTGCAAGTGAAACTCAAACACGGAAGCACCCTTCGGTTATACTCTGGAAAGTGTGACCTGATGTCTGCCATAGGTACCATGGTATACCCTCATAGTCACCTGTGTAAGTCCCTAGAAAAAAGAAAGCTAAGTTGCCATCTCATGAACAGTCACCAGGCGGGTACAGTCGATAGTCAGGTGGACCGTAATGAGGATCTCTAATGAATTCTAGGTCTAGAACAAAAATGAGGATCTCTAATGAATTCGAGGTCCACGAAGCTCCATAGGCAAATGAGAGCGATAATATCCCGTGACAGATCCTCAATATGTGTTCCCCACTATGTTTAGTACATCTTTGGAGGGGTGATCTCCACTGCCTTTCCTCACGCGACCTCATGTTTAGCCCCTTTGTTAGAGGGGGGTCCCGGATAAATTTCACATCACTATACCTTTCCACTCCCTAGCTCTGACTCCAATGTTTGTTTACAAGCCTTGAAGAGTTTCCTCTTTAACCTGATTCAAGGCTCTACCCTAAACTAGTTGATTGACCCTACAGACATAAAAGTGTAATTAATTTTAAATTTAGCATTCATTTTAAATGGCTTGTTTTAACTCAAAGGATATGGAAGTGAAACTGGTGATGTGTATGAGAGATGAAAAGAGGAGGAATAAACGAAACTGAAATCAAAATTACTTCTAGTGAAAAATAAAGATTCAATATCTTTAAAAAGAATACCTAAAACAAAAAATTTCTCGACTACAAGCTACTTATGTTCTAAGAAAGCAATAAATAACTTTAAAAAATGAACTCTTTTTCCTTTCAAGTAAAAAAACTAACTCCAACTACTTTACCAAACTAAGAAAGATTTTTTTTTTTTTTTTTTTTTAAATGTTTCAAATAGGAAAAACTTGAAATAAATTTGTTTCCTCTTTTATTTAAATCAAATTAAAGGGGGGAAATAAAATACAAGACAAGAACAAAAATGACCTTTGGCCCGAGAGTCACTAAAGACACCAAACAGGTTGATCAAAAACTTAAAGACTCGCCTAAAACCCTTTCAGAAATAAACACAAGAAATCTTTCAAAAAGATAAGCAAACTGACATCTAACCCAAGCTATGATTGTAAAAATAAAGACACTGAACTCTGTCAAGAAACCCTAAGAAGTAAAAACTCAATCAGGAAAGAGGTTGGCTACCTCTTTTTCAAAAATAGTTTCTTGAACAAGGTACGCTACTATTGTTTCAACATCCTACATATGTACATGGGTTATTTACTAGACAAGATGTGTATGTACACCGGTTGTCCCACTGTAGGGTGCGTACACGTCTGTAATTTCTCAAAAAAGAAGTAAAAAGGACAAACTGACAGGGTAGGGAGAATTGGTATGGCACCAACAGGTGACCATAACCCCTTAAAAGACTCAACAAACTCAACAAGAAATTGAAAGGTACAGAAACCAATCAAACACCCAAAAAATCCCCTAAAACCATAGAGGCCTCCCCGATATGGTTGCCATTTCTATTAGTGGGAAAAACCCCCCTATGGATACACCAAGGTTTATAATGTAGGCATATTATAAATAACTGATTAAAAGTCTCCTACTTCTCTAATTACCCCAAACATACCCCAAACTCATACAAGAAAAGAAAAATGAGAAGGATGGTGTAATTGTACCTCTACTCTGCGTCTGATGATGATGCTCTCTGTTACACATTATTTTTGTCATCCCTATGACCGTTAATGGTGTAAACCTTGTTGGAAAATGTTTAACAGGTAGCATATGCTTGTCATTGATGGCAAGTACAACAGTGAAGATGGCAGGATAAGAAGGATAAAATCCCTTGGGGATTCGAAAGTAAAAGATCAGGAGGAACAACGTCGAGGAGAACGTGCACAACAAAGCTCATGTTACAGGAGTTCATAGAGGAGAAGGAAGACAAAGATCAAGAGTCATTGGATCTCATTCAAAAATCCCGTCAGCCGTCAGATCGGACAGGCGAATTACGAGGTTTACCATCGGGAAAAGCCAAGGTGAAATCCCAAAAGGAGGGTTGACTCATCCGGGTTTCACATATCGGGAATCCTGTGAGCCAATGCATTGCAGCATTGAAAATCTCGAAACCCCGACGAGTGGTAAGACTGCGGTCATGGGGATAACGGTCATATGGGCCAGGAGCCTAGCCAGGAGAGCTAGTGCGTAAAGAGCGCGTCGGGATTCGAGGGATCGTGAATCCTAAAGACATACATGTTTCGACATTGGAAAGTCTGAAACCCCGATGAGGAGTTTTGGCTGCGGACATATAGGGGGAGGTCACGTGGACCATGAGGTCATGCGGAGGGCTAACAAATCCCGGAAGCAGGAGGACCGTCCATATCAGGGGATTATGTGGACCATTGATCTGACTCCCTGTCGAAATTTCGAGGATCGAGATTTGGAGATGTCAAAGAATATTGACATCAAGAATCCTGAAATTGCGATGTGTGAAATCATGACTGAACCTGAACCATCAGATCAAGATGTGATCTAGACCATCGACCCGACTCACATCAACAGACCACGTCATCTAGGGACACATGGCACAATCAGGTAATGACAAGTGTCAGACTAATTCAACTTTTCAGGCACATGTAAGTTACAAATCAGAGTGACATGTGGCAGTATTCAACATGTGTCAATCCACGTGTGACATTAGCATATGGACACCACATCGGAGTTTCGAGGATCGCATATTGGAAATGTCAAAGAAACAATGCAACAGAAATCCTGATTTCTCGATATGAAAAATCACGATGTAATATGAACCGTCAGATCAAGCTTTGATCTGAACCGTTGATTCCAATCAATGGAGAGGCATCAGGGATCGAGAGTTGGACATGACAAATATTATTGACATTAGGAACCCCGATTTAGCGATATGCGAATTCACGATTTAATCGCAGCCATTGAATAGAGATCAGATCTGGACCGTTGACATAACTCCATATCGGAGTTTCGCAGATCGTGACATCAAGAGGAATAGAAAACAAGGCAACAAGAATGTTGAAATCGCGATATGCGATATGCCGATTCAATCACAGCCGTTAAATCAAGCTTGGATCTAGACCGTTTATGTAACTCCATATTGGAGTTTCGGGGATCGTGACTTGGAGAGGCAAGAACACAATGCAACAAGAATGCCGAAATGCCAAAAATAGATTTAAAGGAAATATTAATAAAGCTGATCCAATGGCGTAGATTAACCTGAAGGAGATCTAAGGGATACTGTTGCACGACACAATGAAACTGCTAGAAACCATTGATGGTTTCTACCAGAGGATGTGAAGACACTTCGAGATGACTGACAGAGGAGGTGAAGAGTCTTTGAGAGGAATGAAGATGTTCGTGGAGGCGATTGACAGTTGATGAGCATTGAAGCCTCTAACTGAAACAGAGAAGGTGAGTTCGACTGTCACAGAGAAGACAAAGAGTCTCAAACTGCCAGAGAGGCTGAGGAATCTCAATATAACATACAGTGATGCTGGACACGTGGGGTGAACCAACAGAGAAGCTAAAGAGTCACGATGATGATCAGACAGAGCACTCGAGAGGTGGAGGATAACGATGCAGATTCATCATGCAAAGGCATTGCGAACATTGCATGCACGAGGTGCGCACAAGCTATAAATAAAAGGTACATAGAAGAGATGTGGTTGTTGTTGCTGTAGGAGTTTGGTGTGATTGTTGTTGGTGAAGGTGATTCATGTGTGAAGAAGGAGGAGAGTGCAGAAGCTGAATAGCATAGAAGAGGAGCTGTGTAGTGAATGGACATGGTGCACAGAGCATAAAAAGCGGAAGAATAGATAGCGTAAGTGATGTGTGCAGAAAGGCAATGAGGCAGACAGAGCAATGAAATGCAGCAGAACAGTGATGAGTCTGGTAAGCCATTGTTGAACATCATATCATTGTAATAAGTTTCAGTAGAAAATATTTATATTTCAGGGTGGTTGGGAGGAGCTAGGGAGGACTTGTGTCCTCAAAGGTTCAAGTGAGTGCTTGAACACAGGGAGTTGGTGCTTCCTTCTAGTTGGTGCTAGAGAAACTAGGGAGTTGGTGCTTCCTTCTAGTCAATGCTAGAGAAAATAGGGAGTTGGTGCTTCCCTCTAGTGGGTGCTAGAGAAAACAGAGAGTTGGTGCTCTTAGCAAGTTGCAGCCTGTAAAACTGAGGTTGTAGCCTCATTATGAGTTGGTGATCATATGTATGATACTGTCAAGAATGTAACCATTACTTATCATATAAAGAAAAATAGGTTTTTACCCTGCATGGGTTTCCTCAGGAAATATTTGTTTCTGTGTTTCTCATATATGTGAATGATGTTGAAAGTGCCATTGTTTATTTCCCTGCATTATTGTGATCATCATTCAGTGTCTCTACCAAGAGTTTAAAAGAACCATAATTGCTTAAGCACGGTAACAACCGATTCACC
>ML786083.1:163204-183695 GCA_009831015.1 Picea engelmannii | reverse complement strand
TTGAGAATCTTGATATTGATGAGTTTAATATATTTTGGGACATCGTGCATATGGGAATGATAAATGTTTTCTCCTTCTCGTAGCATAGCTTTCATCGAAATGAAAAGATTGCATCTTCATATCTTTTCATAATTTTCGAGTCGATCAAAACACCATATTGTTCAAACCATTTTCCTCTTGAAAAACAACAGCCATAAAATAAAACTCTTATAAAAACTGATTAGATATTTTTTATCTTTTTTGGTAGCAAACCTACATTAGATTAGTTGTAGGGCTTTGGAATAGGTGTGAAATATAACTTTACAAAGTTGCAAACAAACATAGAATCTTGAGTTAGGGAGCGATTAAATCCACTTATTACATTTTTTCTTGGGAAGACCTTCTAACACAAGGGTCAATCACGAGGTTGCATTGATACTGGAAGAGTTACTCACCCCACTTTGTTGGTCTTGGTGTAAAGATTACGTGTATTATGGGGGTCGCTTGAGAGGTATACACACAATGATGAGTTGAAGCCTTTCAAGTTGATTTTAGGCTAGATACCCTGCCCTTCCATGTGGATCGGACTGTCAATTATTTCCCCAGGAATCACTGTAGTAATTGGTAACCTTAGTGGCCTATCTCTCTAGGTTATTTACATGAGGTGACTCTGGAGGGGCAAGTCTTCACGGTACCTGGAATTGACGTTGGCCAAACTCACTCGAGCTCCTTGGAGGGTATACCCACGATTATGTGTGAGAGCTTACACCAGGGTGTAAGTCCGTTAAGTAGGTCGTTAACGTAACTTTTCCACCTGCTCTATCTCATCCCCTTCTTACATTGTTCCCATGACATTGGATTTCATCACCAACTAGTGTGTTCATTGTAAGAAGGTTTTGTTTGTTTGCTTGCTTCCTAGATTTTTAGAGTGTGCTATTTGTTTTCCCTAGCAGACTCTAGGTTGGATTTATTTAATGGCGTCAATTCATGGAATGACCAATGAAGGAACCCCTGCTCCAGGGGAACCTTTTGTTTTTCCTTCTTATGGAAACATTGGTCCTCCTCACATCGCTACTTTGAGCCTTCCAGGTCTCACAATTGGATTACCGATATGGTTGTTTTCCACTTAGGTAATATCGAATACAGTAAGTGCTTCAGTCGTAAGCACTTCCTCCCAATAGCATCAACTTCATGTTGATCCTTCATCGTCTTCACTAGTAAGATCTTCTTCACCTTCTTCGCTTGCAAGGTCTCCTTCTGTTTCATCTTCTTAGTCGAGTGAATGTTCTGAAGCTAGTAATCTGGTGAATAATAATAAGAAGAAAAGGAATATTAAGAAGAAGAAAGATAAACAAGGGTCAAAGTTTCCAACCACTGTCAAACATGTTGGAAAACAACCAGTTACTGTTACTTGTGCTGGGAGTGTTGATGATGTCAAGATCACCCAAACAACTCGTAAGCCAAAGTACCCTTGTAGGCTTTGTAAGGGTAGCTATCTTCTTAAGGATTGCCCTGATCTATCCAAGGTTATATAATTATGGTTTACACACCGTGACCAACCCATGTCATCAGCCTCTGAACAACATACTAATGACCTCCCGTCAACTAGTCATGATACGGTTGGGAAGAAGAAAAGTATAGTCAAGTTCTTGCGCATGTTATGCAAAGGGAGTCATCTAACTCATCTTTTCCCTCATATGAAAAAAGCCTTGAAATTACTGGAAGACATGATTGTTTCACAGCCTCAACTTCCAACCGCTTATTGCAAGCTTTCTCTCAACCCACCTGTAGTTGATGGAATGATCACTCTGGTCCCTTCACCGGTCAATCCGGTTGATCATGTCGTCAATATGGTCACATCCTTAGTTGAACCAGTTGAAAAAGTGGTTGATCCGACACCATCCTCAGTCAATCTTGTTCTCCCCTCAGAGAGAGAAACTAAAGAGGTTGATCCAATCCCATCCTTGGTCGATCCCACTCTCCCATTACAGAGTGTCACCCAAGTGGTCGATCTGTTTACACCTGTCAACCCCATTCTCCCATTGGAGAATGAAACCAAAGTGGTTGATCTGATCTCATCATCGGTCGATCCTACTCTCCCGCTAGAGAGTAAACCCGATACTGCCCATGTTTTTTTCGTTGATACAAAATCTACCATGCCGGGGGCTATTCCTCCTTCTCTCATGGAACCCCCTCCAAGTAATGAGGCCATCTGTTTCGATTGGGGTGTGCTAACTGGACCTCATATTCCCTCTCACATTCCTTTCAATATTACAACACAGGTTTGTGGTCGGGACGTTCCTCAGACGCTGATAGATGAAGGTGCGTTCGTTAGTATTTTGTCCTCTATTGATTGGCAGGCTTTGGGTTGTCCTCCACTTGCACCGGTTACGCAGAATATGTTATCTTTTAACATAAGAACCAGTCAACCTTTAGGGACCCTTCCTCGGTTTCCTATAACTTTGGGAGGGAAAACTGTCTTTATTGATGTCATGGCAGTCCAAGACCCCTTGGATTTCGCTTTACTCCTTGGGCGAGATTATATCTATGCCATGAAAGCTATTTTGTCTACTCTTTTTTGTGTGATATCCTTCCCTCACGATGGATGGGTTGTGACTGTTGATCAACTTTCATTCATTAACCCTGCCTGGATTGCCTCCCTGAATGGTTCTTATATGCAGACGATATCGCCCCCACCACAGGTCAATTATGTGGCATTGTCGCCCATGGCTTCAACTTCTGATGACTTAGATCCAGTATTTGACATGGTGATCTCTTCTATAGGGTTGTTAGAGCCTGATATCTTTACTCCTGTCATGACCCTCAACATGGTGTCCTTCCAAAGTGTGTTTATTCCATCCAGTGAAGACCTCTTGGAAGCCATGACCGAGTTTTGTCCCTTGACATGGTATCCTTCCGGAGCATTGTCCTCTTGGTATCCATGATCAAGAAGACACCGAGGATAGTTTTTGCGTCTCTGAGGAAACCTCATTAAAAAATGAAACAAAGGTCTTTGAGCATGGTTTTTTGATTTCAAGCTCATTAAAAAATGAAACCACTTTTGAGGATAGTTTTTCATCTCTGTGGCAACCTTGTTAAGAAATGAAACAAAGGTTACAAGCATAGTTCTTGTTTCTATGTCAAGCTTGTTAAAAAATGAAATAGTTTCCCCCCTCTCTATTTGAGTCAAGTCCTTCGTCTAGTATTTGAAGCTCCATTTCCTCCACCTTTATCGTTGGATGAAATGAAGCTTGGGGGGTAATACTTCCAGCCACTGGACTTCATGCTGAAGTAGAGCCGCTGGTTTCTTAAGTTGGGGGCTAAATACCAACCTTCCATGTGTTATGCATTGGGAAGTCACAAGCATAGTTTTATATGGTTCAAGCTTGTGTAAAAAAGAAACAACTTGCCTCAAGAATAGTTTCCTCTGGTTCAATCTTGTGTAAAAATGAAACCAGGTTCAAGCATAGCTTTGTTTAGATTTTAAGCTTGTGTAAAAATTAAAATCTATCCCAAGTATAGTTTTGCTTTGTTTTAAAGCTTGCGTAAAAATGAAAATAATCCCGAGCTTAGTCTTTGTTCTTTCTCATGCTCGTAAATACATGAGAAAAAGTTACCGAGCTTAGTCTTTGTTCTTTCTCATGCTCGTAAATACATGAGAATGCAACCGAGTATACTTTTATCACTTTTTCAGACTCGTAAAGGTTATACGAAAAAGGAACCCTCTAGAGTTCCCTTTAAGCTCTTTTCAGACTCTCTAAAAATGAAAAGATCGCCGAGCGACCTTGCTATTTTCACGCTCATTAAAGCATTTGAAGAAAGCGTTTGTTGGGCGATAATTTATCTCTTTTTTGGTCTCATCAGACTATTTTACAAAAAAGGAACTGAGAGAGTTCTCTTTTAAGTGTTTTCCCAGACTCTATAATCATGAAAAACCTTCAAGTTTTCTATCTTTGGACTTGTTAAACAAACATCAACAGGCCCATGCAGGATCGAACCACTCCTTCTTAGGGTTCGTTAAACATACTCTGAGGGACTTGTCCAAAGGATGAACTTACATTTACAAGAATATGTTATCCTCCTCAAGCTTGCATAAAAATAAAGAGGTACTCGCCATAAATGGTGGGGAAAAAATTTGGAAAGATTTGTGTGTAAACCTATATTCCATGGAAGAATCATTTTTGAACATGACACCCTTTCACTCACCTTGTGTCTAGGTTGGAAAATCCACTTGTCTCTTGATCATACTCCTATAAGATTACAAATTGGTCTATGATCCCTGTTGTTGAGTCAGTGTTTCCAATATAGTTGTCGTGTCATCAATATGTTCAAAGAGAAGTTCAACCCGAAAAGCCTTCTATTGCATCAACCATTTCTGCAGTCCTTAAGCCTTCTATTGCATCAGCCATCCTTGATTCAGTCCTAAATCACTTGTTTCTCTGATCTACATCAAATCTTGTTACTTGTTTCATGTCATTGATGGGGGATACATTAAGGCCCTGCTATTATGAGTCTTTTTCTATTGACTTCAACTCATTATCTAGGAATTAGACTTAGAAACCAATTGGTACCTTGGAACTTGAATGCCTCAATGGTAGGTTTCCTCTCTTTCGACAATGGGTTTTCATTATTGACCCCTGATCAGAATATTTCGCCGAGTGTTCGACTTCAACTCATTTATTCACATTTGTTTGATTGTACCAGTGTACCTTGGGAGTCATTGACATTAATGGTGGTTTCCCTCACACTTTTTAATGGTATACATTAATGACTAGTAATCAAGTGGTTTCTACCATGTTCGACTTCAGCACATGTATTCACATGGTTAGATTCGTACTATAGAGTGGCGGAGATGAAGACCCTGGATATTTTCTAACAAATCTAGGATGTGTTGGAGTATATTCAGTGTACTGTTGCATAGATCCACATTGTATGTCTGGTGGCTATGTTCAAATTTGAGTCTTTAACACATAGATCCACAGTGTATTTTTGGTGGCTATGTTCAGATTTGAGTCATAATGGCATGGATCCATAATGTATGTTTGGTGGCCATGACTTGTCTTACTTGACATGGATCTTCGCATGTTGGCATTTATGCTTTGAGTCATTTGTATTCTAAGTATGGGAATTCCTACCTTAGTGATGATATATTATTGTACTGTATTTCCTTGTTTGTTGGCAGGTTTCCGACCGATTGTTTCTTGTTCCCTACACACACTCTACAAAGTATTTCAGCTATCACTCTGTTCTAACTTCATACTTTGGGGGGCTCTCTATTACACATTATTTTTGTAATCCCTATGACCGTTAATGATGTAAACCTATCTGTTTCCTTCAGATGGGTCAGTGGCCTGAGTTCTTGAAGAAAGAAGAGAGAAGAACTTTTCCTGAGAAAAGAAGTTTCATTCTCCTTCGTAAAAACCCTATAAAAAGAGAAGTTTGCAAGCTACACTATAGCTAGGGTTTGAGAATGCCTGATTCTCGCAGGTTGCATCATAGCTAGGGTGTGAACTGTTCGCAGGTTTCTCTATAGGTAAGGTGCGAGAATGCTTACACCTAGGAAAAATGAGCATTTTCTCAAAACTTCTAGAAGGAGAAGCTTCCATGGTGAGGTGGCATCCGAATGGTTTGGATCTTAATTTCTTTCATGATTTAGTGGGATCATCCTAGAACCTCCTCACCTTATCCTCTTCAACTTATAAAAGGAGAGGAGTTCTCATGGAGAAATTTAACTTTGGTTAGCTTTGGAGATTTTGGGATTAGCTTGGATTGGATTGAGTTTTGGAGATTTTTAGCTTGGCTACATGAGTCACTTTGTCAAGATAGATTGTGAATATTATCAGATCTGTGCTCTCAGAATCCTTGGAGCAAGAAGTGTGTGGGGAACAAAGGACAGTTGGAAGGGACCTTATCACATTTAATATGATACTGTAATATGATTCTTTCCTATAAAGCTTGTTGGGTTGTATTGTATGATTCCTTGATCACATACATAGGTTTATATTGAGTTTATGCTATTACTATCACTTTGGTTGGTTGCATTCTTTTGCAGGTTCATCATTGTATGAGCGTTGGAATGAATCTAGGATGGAGATAGCGAGAGGAAGCGGCATTTAAATGGTATGTCACCTATTCCTCTTTAGTTAGTAAATTCGATATTTAAAACGTAAGGAAATCATCATGTTCTGGTGTGTTTTGTTCTAGATCTAGGTGGATCTAGGGAGATCAGTTAGTTTCTGCACCTACCGATTTGCCCGATAACACTCTCACACTTGAAAGCTTCACTGAATGCATGCCTCCTCCCAAGGTTGTCCTACATTCAAAGATATACAAACATAAATCTACAATAATTCAATTCATAAACAAATTAGGGTTAGACGTTAGAATATTAAAACATAGATCATTAGAAACATTCAACACGCCATGATTTGGGATAGGAAAAGTACTTCTTTTATTGATAATATAATGATCACTTACAACCAAAGTCAACTATTGCTCCATGAACCTGGTCTGGGCTCCTCTTCACCAAGCTCCAAGTTCGCCTTCATATGGATTCTCCTCTCAACCTTCTTCTTGGGAAGTATAATGGGTTTCTAATGGAGGAAAGAAGGCAAATTGAGGAATTCTGAGGTAATTCTCACAAAAGGGATGCAATTACTTGGGGCAAGGAGGGGATGTGAAATGGGAATAGTTTCATTGTTCTTATGACTAGATGTGGAATGAGACCCCAAAACCTCCTTTTGTATGATAAAATGATGGTTATTTGGTTGGGTGATGGGCTATACGCAGTGTATTCGTTGGGAAACTACCCAATATCCCGTAATCTCAATGAATTCCTTTCAACTTTTGTAAGTATATGTGGGATGTAGTGGTGCAACATGCATACGTATGTGGGTTGTAGTGGTGCATCAAGCATATGTACGTGGGAAGTATTGGTGCAGGGAACATACATCTTCAAAAAATTGATTTTTTAGGAGAGAAACTCAGTGATGGCTTGAGAAAAAATGCAAGTAAGAGGGCCAAATTCCAGGTATGCATGTGTAGAGAAATTTACGGTTATAACACCAAGCTTAGAGATTGTTTTAATTGAAAGGAAATGAATGGAATACAGGTTCTAAAACTATTTCCAAGTCTCTAGGATTTCGTCACGACAGTCCGCTCATAAAATTGCTAAGATTCACCCATCAATTTTAAAAAGAGTTTTAAGTGGGTTCTTTTGGGTATGTCAAAGTTCAGTGAAGAAGATATTGCATTCGAGTTCCTGATTGAAGCTTCTAGGAAAAAATTTATGGATCAAAGGGTTGACTTAGGATTGAAGAGAGATATTATTAAATGATACCATACTAGAATTTATCCAAAAGGGGTTTGGACCCTGGGTGCAAAAATTAGCAAAGGAAAATGTTCAACAAAGGTTCTAATAGAAAAAGGGGCTTGATCGTACAAGGTTGGTTGTAGAGTCATAAAAGAATTTGGTTTCCCTCTTATTTATGTAGACACTCTTTGAATAATAAAAGCATTGTTCTGAAATATCGATGGTGGTGTTGCTATGCATATTTATGCTTGTTAAGTTTGAAGAGACAGATATTGAAGCTTCAATCTACAAAAATTGTAGAACTCAGTGTTGATGGGAGTGGATCTTTTATCTTGTGACAGATGCACATCTAGAAACCGTGATGTTTTTTGACCCATATCCATCCTTTTTGTTGAAACATAGGAATTTAAGAAGTGACGAAAGCACAAAATTTATGGTGGCATTCATTTTAATGAAACCTTGTATTAATTCAGAAGCTAGGTGCATCATGGCTTAATTAAATTGCAATTCTAAAAATTTATGTATAGTTCGAGAGCACTAAATTTTCTATAGTTTGGAATCACGTATGAATATATTTCAATTGTTCAACATCACATTCGGAAATGGTAAAAATAAATAATTTTTTCAACAACTTCTGACTGAAACCATAATTTCATTTACATCCAGATAAATGAATTCATTTTCAATAATCCTCTATCTATTCACAGGGTGAAATGGGAACTACTATCAATATGATAATTATAAAATGAGTACCGTAATCGAAGAAGGTGGACTTGATGATTCTCCCAAGCAACTGACATTCCCACATTTCTCCCTCTTGCTAATCGTTGAGATGTGACTAGTACCACCCAGCTAACGCTAGGGGTACTCTTCTTCCCCATGAGCCCCTCGAGCTGCAAAGGGGCCACGCACACACAAAAGAATAAACATCTAGCTCCCAGTTTCCTTGAAAGGTAGAGCAACCACTCTCTCTCATGCTAGGTATCTCAACTATCATAAGTAAAACCAGTAAAACATTCTGTAGCATAACCTTTCCCATAAATAGTCTATTTTTTCTTTCAACTCAAGCATTTGTTTTATATAATTTTCCCACACTTGCACAATTAATTATCTTTTTAATTAAAATAATTTAGAATTATCTCCCCCATAAACTTGTCACCCTTTCCCCAATATGCACAATTAAATCAACATTTTATTTTAATAAAAACCAATTTCCCTAACCTATCCTAAAAGCGCCATGTAAATCACTCTTAGTTGTCTCTTTATTCCCTTTATTTCCAATTAATGACTAACGCCTTTCTAAAACTGAGTTGAGTTAAAATAGGAATCTTCTCCTAGTTACACCAGTGTTAACTATACTCTAGATTCTTTTCTATGCGTACCCATTCCTTTAGCTTTATTCCATTCTTTCCTTAAATTCCAATTTAGTAATTACTTGCACATATGTGTATTAAATCAATCTTTAGATTTATTTTGTTTACCTTGAATTCTTAAATTGATTTACTTCATCCCCTCATATTTAATTTATAAATTTAGTTTTTATTCTTCTTACTAACTTAGTCTTAGGATTAATTAAACTTTTAATTGAAAAGGCTTAGACTCTTATAGGGATTATGATTAATAATTTCATTCTTTAATTAATTAATTAATTCGGTAGTTCTCAATATTTTACAAGGTTTAACATTCACTCAAATTTTTCTAGGCCACCTAGATTAATTAACTCAAATTTTATTTACGCGACGTGCCCTTCAAGATTCACTCTATGCTCCAAGGTTTCCACTCACCTTTGATTAAATTTTTAATTAAACCATGTGCCCTTCAAGACACACTTCGTGCTCCAAGGGTGCCACTTGCCTTTGACTGGTTTTGATAGTTGTCCAACCCTTGGAGTCAACACTCCATTCGGGCGACCTTGTGAGAGACTAAGGGATTCTAAGGAATAAGAACCATGCCTTATTGTGCACCCCTTAGAATTATTCATGAGTGACTATCTCAGTCTTCCCTCATGGCGTCATGGATCTCTCAAACTAGGTAATTGTTAACCTACAATTCGAGCCATGACGTGAGTGCTAGTAAGATGTGTTAGGCATGATGCCAAACCTCTCCCTCAATATTTGGTTTATTTGCATGGCCCATTTAATCCTTATGTGAGTCATATTAGCAAGCATTAGTCAACCTACATTCAATAACTAAACATTGTCGATGATCCATAAACAACATCATAATATAACCGATCATATATTATATATGCATAATGAAATACTCAAACCAATACAATCCATTCCTTGAGTCAATACGGAGCCCAAGCAGGTCCATTGATACCATCGACATCCTCAATCTGTCAAATTTCTTGCACACTCATGGGAAACTCGTCAATAACATATGCGAACACATAGATATCAAAACAACATAAATCATAATCCATCAACATCACTAAAAGAATCCATAATCGAAACAGACAACTATATACTAAAAACGGATCACTTTCACACAATTCTCCTAAAAGAATATGTCAATAACATGTTCTCGCAAGAGAGGGATTTTACATACACCCCCTCTTGTATTAAACTTCGTCCCGAAGTTGTAAAATATATAAATGCAGTAAATAAAGCATATGACAATATCTATATGTATAACTATAAAATAAATATGGAAATTGTTTGCTCATATCATATGCATCCTCCCAGATAGCCCAGTGTGGACTATAATTGTCCCATTGGACCTTGACCTAATCAACTTTTTGACGTCATAGTTGTCGAATGCGATGGTCCAAAATGCAAATTGGCTCCACCATGGGTGCACCCTCATATGACACCTACAAGGAACTCATGTCAATCACATGTGTAGGGTCACTAACATAATGTCTCAAAACAGATACATGAAAAATATCATGCATACACCTCAAATAATCAAGAAAGGCTAGTTGATAGGTGACGGGCCCCTTCCTTTCGACAACTTCGAAGGGTCCCTCAAACCCAGGAGAGAGTTTAGCACCCTTTTCGAACTTGATTGAACTCTTGTGTGGTTTCACCCACAAGAAAACTCAATTGCCAACTTCATAATTACGGTCAACACAATGTGCATCAACATAACTTTTTTGTCGATCGTGTGCTTCTTTAATCCTTTTTCTTATCGTTTTCATTTTTTCTTCCATTTCTTGGATCGCTTTTGGTCCTACCAGGACCCTATCCTCAAGTCGATCCTAGATCAATGACGTCTGACACAGTCTCCTATAAATAAACTCAAATGGTGCCATCTTAGTGGTACTTTTATAGATGTTGCTGGACGCAAACTATACCAGTGGAAAGAACTCTTCCCAATGCTTTTTTTGGTTCATCACGTACATACACAACATATCTTCCAAGATTTGGTTCATTATTTCTTTATTCTTTTATGTATTAGGGTGATCTGTTATACTAAAGTTTAGTTGTGTCCCCAGGGCCTCTTGGAAACTAGTCCAGAAACATCCTGTAAACATTGATCCTCTATCAGATATGATCCTTTTAGGCACACCATGTAATATCAAAACTTCCCTGATAAAAACTCTAGCTATGTCTTGCACCCGATACATCATGCACATAGGAATAGAATGTACACTCTTCGTCATTGTGTCAACTACCACGAAAATCAAGTCGTACCTCCTTTCCGTCAACAACAATCCAACAATAAATTCCATCAAAATGACCTTCCATTTCGATTCCGGAATAGCGTGTGGATGTCGTAATCTTGTTAGAAGTATATGTTCAACCTTCACTGGCTGACATTCTAGACACCTTGCCATGTAGCTAACTATGTATGCCTTCATTCATTTCCATAAGAATAAGGGTTGAGGTATGACCTCATATTCGTGACTCTTGGATGAGCCATGTACATTGCTCTATGAGCTTCGCTTAATATCACACTTCTCAATTCTTTGTTATGCGGTACATAAATCCGATTATTATACCTCCTCAATCTATCGTTATCCAACGTATATCCTTCAAACTTTGGTACCAACATGGTGTCTTGTCCGATATTTTCCTTAACATCTTTACACCAGTCATCGTCGAACTGTTTAGTTAGAATCTTTTATCGAAGATTCGTCTAAAGCGGTATCACCAAAAATAATTGTGGTCTCTGAATCCACACATATTCCACTCTGTTCATTATTCCTTTTCTGTAAGTAATCTCAAAATTGTATTCTCTAAGAAATTCTTACCAATGCCTTTGTCACGCATTGAAGTTTCTTTGCGTAAAAATGTGGTGCAAACCATAGTGGTCTGTTTTTAGTTTGAATTTCCGTCCAATTAGGTAGTGTCTCCACACTCTTAGGGTATACCAATGGCCAATAACTCCAAATCATGCATCATGTACTTCTCCTCATTCTTTCTTAATTTCCTTGAGATGTAAGCGATCACTCGACCATATTGCTTCAAGAATCGACCTAATCCTTCCTTGGATGTATCTATGCATACAAAGAAGTCCTCTTCCATGTCAAGAAATTTTAGTATTGGTGTTATCGTACACAAATCCTTGAGCCTTCGAAATGATTTCGCACATTTCTTGGTCCATACAAACTTCTTGTTTTTCTTTTGCAATTATGTGATCAGATTTGCTATCTTCGAAAAACCTTCGACGCACCATCGGTAATATCTTGTTTAACCCATAAATCTACATACTTCTGGTACGTTCATTGGTGTAGGCCATTCCATAATGGCCTATACCTTCATTGGATCCACAACGATGCCTTTGTCAGAGATAACATGCCTTAAATAATGAATCCTCGATTGATAAAAATAACATTTCGATAGTTTCTCGTATAATTTGTTTTCTCATAAACACTGTAGTATCAAGCACAAATTTTGGTCATGTTCTTCCATTGTTCGATAATATATCAATATGCAGTCAATGAATACTTGAACAAATTGGTCCAAGTATTCACATAACAGCCCATTCATCAGGCTCATGAATACCCCTGGGGAGTTTGTTAGTCTGAATGGTAAATCAGTAAACTCATAATGTTCAACCCTCATCTTGAATGCAGTCTTATGAATATATTTCTATTTAATTCGTAATTGGTGATAACCTCATCTTGATTCGATATTTGAAAACACCATCATGCCTCTCATTTGATCAAACAAATTGTCTATTCTTGGCAACATATACTATTTCTTGATTGTAGCCTTGATCAATTGACAATAGTCAATACAGAGTCTCCACGACCCATCCTTCTTTCTTATGAAAATAACAGGTGGACCCCAAGGTGACACACTTGGACATATAATTCCTAGTTCCAATAAATCCTTCAGTTGCATCTTCAACTTTTGTAACTTAGGTGTCGACATTCGATAAGGAGTTCTTGCTATCGGTTTAATTACAGGTTTCAATTTGATGGTAAATTCGAGCACTCTTTCGAGAGGAAAACCTAGTAAATCTTCTGGGAACATGTCTTTGAATTCACGTACTACCAGAATGTTTTCTAATCCTTCCACTAATCCCTTGTCTCTCATAACTAATATTGAATATAGCTTGCATCCTTTGCATATGCTCTTTTGTAGTTGTAAGGAAGAATGAATCTCAAGGACACTCCCTGGTTTCTTTCTACAAACACTCTTCTCTATCCCACCTCATTGGTCAAACTTAACCCCTTTGTCTTATAGTTGAGGATCACGTCATGCAATTCCAACTAGTCCCTACTGGTCATGATGTCATAAGATCTTAATATCGTGACAAAAGTTTTTCCTTTATTACAAACTTCCCAAGTTAATGTGACAGTTCGTAACCCTTCCTCAAACCTTCTGGTTCCCACTCAAAGTCATTTCTACGTATCTAGTCTCACCTTCTCGAATTCCTTTACATTAATTCTTTTCAGCGCTTCACTATAAATAAATATCTTTGTAGCACCGGGATCTAGAAAAATACTAAAATTTTGGTTAGCGATGGTACCTGACATTGTTTGTCCAGTCGGTCTTGCAGGAGTCCTTCCCTGTCCCCCAATGGTTAGATATTTGGCAACTATGAGGGACTTTTGGACTGCATCATGCAATGTATGAAGCATTAGGATCCTCACCTTTACATGAATGTTGATGTTAAGGACGGACACAACTTGTTTACCTTTAGCTTCTCGGTGTTCATATGTGGAGCATACCTAAGCATCTCCATGAATCGGGCCTTTGTCTAAGGCATCGTATGACTACCATGTTGTAAGGGGATGAACTCATTAATCTGGTGCTCGATGAATTCCTATGATAAATACCTCTCCTAGAACCATTCCTTGAAGAGTTCCCATGACACGTCTTCGACGACCATGTTCAGTTGAGGTAGGAGCATCTTCCATCATAGAAGATTTCTCCCCCTTTGGTCGGGATACCATCATGCAAAAATATTGTTGGAGGTGTAGTCGTGAAGTGAAAATCACATCGCCATGTTCTCCAACCATGCCTCAATGGATAATTCATACGTTTCACCCACGAACTTGGGAAACTTAACCTTCTTGAGTTCTCTGTGAATTCCACCATTTCCAGCTGGAGTACATTGTGAACCCTCATTAGGCGCAGGCTCCTTGACCTCATCTCTATCTAGTCGGTTATTAAAGGCCTCTGACATTCTCATAAAGGACCTCATCAATCCGACCACATCCCCAATAATAATATACTCTTGTCCAATGCATTTTTCTTCTCCTTGGGGGTTATACCCCTTTGGTGTGGATCTGACTGGAGGTGTCACAACTCTTCCCCTAGCACCATGTTGCTACCTCCATGATCTCCTTTAACCATGATTACGAGATGGATGAATTTAAATTTTAACTAGCGATAAGTTATTAAACAAGTGTTTAATACATTGGAAGGCACAATGATTCCCAATTCACTTGGTTGAACCTGCATTGATGCCTTATGTAACATCCCAAGATGTTACGACAACAAATGAAGTATGAAAGGTAATTTTTTTGGGGGGCGTTAGGAAAAAGAATGATGACAACATAATTGTTAACAACTCTTAATCAACACAACATCATAGTTAAAGCATTACAAGTAAGACGTCATCGAAATAAAAAAATGACACAAGGCCAACACACTAACATAAATAACAATGACACAAGTTCGATGCATAAACATAGATAACAATGACCCCAATTCGACGCATAAACATAAATAGCGACACAATTCAACACCTCACAATCAACTGAAGCCAAAAGTAAATAATGATCAACCATAAAATGAATATTAAAAATGACTACCCATCCAACCTATCTGGCACGGTTAGGACCTCTAGGACACAGAAGCAATGTTGAAGCCCAAGATTCATCCAAATGATTTTGACCATTTAAGGTCTCATGGTTGGTTTCTTTTCTAAGGGACAAGGAGGTGTTTAGATCCCACTAGTGAGATCATTCGAAAACAACTAGATCAATCAATCAACCTCACTTATCAATTAATCATGGCATAAGAGTAATACAGTTAATAAACCAAAAAACATCAATATTATTTAGTGGTGTAAGAGAATCTAATTACTAAAACAATCATACATCAATATTATTTAGTGGCGCAAGAGAATCTAATTACTAAAACATATGTCAACAAATTGACGCCAATACCACCTACATTACAATCCAACCATAGTCCTACTACATACTACATTGACACTATCGATTAAATTGACACAATTTCACCTATGAAACCATCCATCCATCGTCTAATTACAAACACATATTGAAAATTGACACAAATAGCCATCTATGAAGCATTCCAAATACATAACATGTATCATTTTATTTGACACAATTATCCATCTACGAATCATTCTAACTACAATAACATGTATCATTTTATTTGAAGCAATTAGCCATCTAAGAAGCATTCCAACTAAAATAACATGTATCATTTTATTTGACGCAATTATCCATCTAAGAGTACTCCAACTACAATAACATGTATCAGTTTAATTGATGCAGCTAGCCATCTAAGATCATTCCAACAATAATAACATGTATCATTTTATTTGACGCAATTATCCATCTAAGAAGCATTCCAACTACAATAACATGTATCATTTTATTTGACACAATTATCCATGTAATATAATTCCAACTACAATAACATACAATAATATTTTGGCTGAAAGACAAATTTTTAACGGAAACCATCAAAAGAGAATGGTTTTCAAGGTTTTTGGCTAAAAAAAACTTTTTTCGGACGAAAGCATTTTGAGCAAATTCTGTCGCTCGGAAAAAATGAAAAGACACGCCGTATAGTTTCATTTCACACCAAATCATATAAATGTGCTTTCATTCAAACACATTTAACACAATTCATCGGATGGACGGGCAGATATGAGCTCAGGGGTAGAGATTTCAAAGCATTTCTATCACTGATTGCAAATGTATTATTTTCTTTCTTTATTTCTTCCCTTTGTTACATAGGCTTAATCAGAGGATTGATATCGATACATGATGGTTTTCTAGAGCACCTAAACAAAGTTTTGAATCATATTTTTGGTTTTTGTTGAATAAGGTAATTGATGTTTGTTCAAGTTTTTATTAGAATAACAATTTATATGTTGAATAATAAATGTTGAACATTTTTTCAAGGTGAAGTTTTTGTTGAACATATCTTTTACAGATAACTATAAAATTCATGGGAAACAAAATTTTTCGCAAGAGAAAAAATGATCACACTCGAGATGATACTCGTCAAAATGAACAAAGGAAAGAGCATTATTGGAGAAAGAAACGAGAACGTGCAAATATTGAAGAAAGAAAAGATGATAATGTCAATAGAGATTTTCAACGAGAAGAAGTTCAACTAGGTATGCATGAACATATGATGATCGAGCAGCCAACACACATTGGGACTGTATTCAGAAAGTACAAAATTCAAATTTAAAATATTGTAAATAATATAATTGATTGTAATTACAACTTGATGTTTTTCAAAAAACATAAATAGATTTGTCTCATAATGTCGAAGAAGACATTGAAATTGAAATTGAAGTAGAAGGCGTTGAAACCAAAATTGAATAATAAGACATTACAACTGAAATTGAAGTAGAAGGCATTGAAACCAAAATTGAATAAGAAGACATTACAATTGAAATTGAAGAAGAAGACGAATCACCTATAGCTATGTACGTAAATTTAAATAATACAAAATGAACACTCAAGTATATATAGTTTAGTGAATTTGTGTTCGGGTTATGTTTTTTAATATAAAATTTAAATTGAAAGATACAAGAGAATCTATCAACATTTATGATGAAATATTAGAAAATGTTCATACTCACAAATTTGGGAAGAAAAAAGATGAGCATGATATAAGATATCGAACTAAGAATATGTATAATACTTTTTCCAAAGATGAATCAGTAATAGTACAAGATCAACTTTTACTTTGTCTAATGAAGTCAAGAAAGTTAAAAGAAGCTACATCATTATTGGGTATTCAAAAGTCGACAAAGGAGACAAAGGTGAAACAAAATGTCTTTAACAATATAACTAGTGTATTAAAAGCTTTTGGAAAATCTCGAAAATAAGATGTCCATGTTGCATGTAGAGCGATACAAACAACAGTTGTTTCATCCAGCAATATAAAAGATCATTTGACAAGACACATGACAAAAACTATGGGAATGTCAAGAAAAACATTGCAAAAACATAGAAAATTTCGATTGCAAATAGATGTAAATGATGAATTGGCTTGTTGGACAATGATTTCTAGACAGCCCTACAAAGATAGACTTGCAGAAAATGTTAAAGAATTGGCTCGTAATTGTTGGTTGGAAGAATCTTGTGTTTAACCACATACAAAGGATGTGTTTCTACAAATAATAGAATGAAAATAATATGAAGAACATCCAAAACATATATTTCCAATGACAGAAAATAGAGTTGTTCAATAAGTTCAAAGAAGAGCACAAAGAAATTAAAATTTCCATCAATACATTTGTGCAACAAAAACCATGGTTTGTTAGACCCATCACTGTTTCTTGACACTTGATGTTGTCATTATCATGTGTAATTTGAGTTGTATTATGACATTTTTTTGGATTTTGGTAAAAACTTTATGGCCAGATTCACCTCCTCCTTCCACATTTCATGTTTTTATATCTAAAATTCTATGTGAAAGAGAAGATGATGATTTATTTTACAAAAAAAAATGTGTTCGTGGAAATAAATGTGATCATTGTGGAAATATAAGTTTGTTTCATTCAAAGTATCATATTGATATGAATGATAAATCTTTTTCTAATATAAGAGTCAATTGGAAGAGATAAGAATATATCAACATCACAGCTCCACATTCTTCAAATGTTATTTCCAAAACGATTGATTTGAAGGTAGATAAAATTTGTGTGATATATTTTTTGAAGAAGTTTGAGGAAGAAATCTATAAATACACCAAGAATTTAAATAGAGCTCAATGGAAAGATCTATAATTCAAACAATCCCGTGAAGTGTTTCCACCAGGGATAATTTTGTCTATAGTTGATTTTGTAGAGAATTACATAGTCGTTGCACAAAAAGAAATATAGAGTGAATATTATCATTCTGATCAAGTCATGATATTTTTTCACGTTCTATGTAGACATTCTCAATGGAGTCTTGATAACATAGAAAACACCAACAGTAATCAACATGTTATTAAAGAATATCAATTTTATATAAGTGTTGATCGAGCACACGACACACATTCTGTACAACATTGTTTTGATAAATTTTATGATTCATTGAAAGAACACAAAATCAGATTCAATCGACATTGGATATGGTCAGATGGGTGTGCGAGTCAGTTTAAATATTCACGATCATTCTATTGGTTATGTCGTATTCATAAAAAAATAAACATTACACATTGTTGGAATTTTTTTGAGACTGGTCATGGAAAAGGAGAGCACGACTTTGCAGGGGCATGTATAAAACAAGCACTTTGAAGGTATCATATGAACCCTCATGCCGATTGATTTGAATACGCTGAACAATTTGTTGAATGGTGCAAAATGGCGCTAAGCCATGAATATAATCCATCAAGGGATGTGTACAGGTGTGTATATATATAAATGTTATGCATGTACACAAGATATTTTTATTTGAACGTGTTCAAATTTATATTCAAACTTCAATCATTTTCTTGAGAGATTTCAAGTTAACAAGTTCTTGTCTTGTGCAAGTATTTTTGGTATGTTGGAATCCAAGATGTAAATAGATCAATCTAATATGATGCCAGTATAATACCTGGGACACAAAAAATACATTCAATTAAAACAAAACGTTTTCAAACTGTGTTTTCATTTGATAGAATAAATGAGTCTTGTTTTTATTCATTTTGCATAGACGACACATAATCCATAGATATTTGTGAAAACAAAAATGTAGGATATGTTAAAGCTTAGAGACATACCAAACTTAATGTAAAAGGGAAAATGCTACTTCCAAGCACAGAGGAGATGGAATCAAATGATAATTTTATTTTTATTACTATTGCACCAATCAAAGAAGAGTTGGACATCTCTTCTATCCTAGATTTGAGAGCATTGACTTCTTTAAGTGGTAATTTTTTTTTTCATTTTTTAAATTAATATTCTAATAACTAAAAACAATTTAAACATCTCTTCCACTTGTTGTAATAACACTTTACTAATAATATCATATATATATCAATATCTCCATTCTAGTTATTAAGTTGATTTACATTTAAAATTTGAAATTATTTAGAATCTTCATTTTAATAATTAATTTGATTTTCATGTAAACTTATTTAGAAGTGTTAATCATTAGAATTAAATTGTAATTAATAGATCTCTTCTCTAACAAAGTCAAGGAAATTAATACAACCTTGCCTAAAGTCAAGTGAGATAAATTGTAATTAATATATCTCTTCTCTAACAAAGTTAAGGAAATTAATACAACCTTCCCTAAAGTCAAGTGAAGACCCTTACAAAAATGTGGGTTTATGTGAATAGTACTAAACCATAGCCTGCAAATCATTTTCCTAATGTAATTTCCTTTCATACATGTTATCTGAGTTTTACAAGGGGTATGTGTTTTTCCTTGGCATGTCTTAAACACAATGCTTGAATGCATACCTCCTCCTTTGAATTCCACATTGGTTACCTTCTTCCAAAATCAAACACAAGTTTTCTGAAAGAAAATTGGTAGATCATGAAAATTTCTTCCTTTTAGTGCAGTTCATTCCAGCATAGGCTTTGCATGCTTAAAGTTTTTTCTACTACCATATATTCTCAAATAAGTTTTGCATGGTTTAACATGTTGTCTATTGTCATATATTCTTAAATGGATATGCAATGATACAATTTTGTATGTTTGGCAGTTCAATTTTTTCTTGTCTATCTATTGAGTTTGCATATACTTAAATATATAAACAACAACACATTCTTGTATTACTGACTTTGCATATTCTTAAATAGATAAATAACATTTTACATTCTTGTATTATTTCACTTTAATTTTTTCTTTTCATTTATTTAGCAGATCTCATATGCCTATCTTTCCTTTAGTTTTTCCTTTAGTTTTTTTTATTAGTTAAGTGCATCTATGTAACCAATTTATTTAACAGATCTCATATTCCTATCTTTCATTTAGTTTTTCCTTTAGTTTTTTTATTAGTTAAGTGCAGATCTATGATCTCATATGCCTATCTTTCCTTTAGTTTTTTTTATTAGTTAAGTGCATCCATGTAACCACTTTTTTTAACATATCTCATATGACTATCTTTCCTTTAGTTTTTTTATTAGTTAAGTGCATCTATGATCTCATATGCCTATCTTTCCTTTAGTTTTTTCTATTAGTTAAGTGCATCTATGTAACCAATTTATTTAGCAGATCTCATATGCATATCTTTCCTTTAGTTTTTTTTATTGGTTAAGTGCATCTATGTAACCAACAGGGACAATAGTAACTAGAAAAAAAAACAAATCTTTTAATACAAAATTAATCTACTAAAATTATTCTGCCAAAATTATTTGATGATATGTCAATAGAATCATATTTTCGACAATCCGCGGGGAACATAAAATGAAACATTTAAATTAATACATAGCATAAAAGCATTTAAAAAAAGAAAATATACAAAACATTAGTTCATTACTAGTTAACTTTGCCACTTTTTTTTCATCAACTTTGAGAAATCAAATATGAGACAATAAATTGCTAAGTTGATTTCCAAAATTCCAATATATATATATATATATATATATATATATATATAT